>UELU01138552.1:0-65770 GCA_900490025.1 Megastigmus dorsalis | reverse complement strand
GGGGGGGGGGGGGGGGGGGGGGGGGGAAGGGGAGACACAGCGCTTTGTACTCTTTCAGTAATTTCGTTTTTCGACTTTATCTTTAACGCAAACACTGTAAACATAATCGTATGCGGTATTGACAGAAAAGGTTGTTGCTCGGCTGTACTGAGTGGCAGTGCCATTCTCGCGAGCGAAACATTGTTGAATAATATTTTTTCGTAAGGCATTTTGAAAATTTAAAATCATGTAAATACCACAGCATAAACAATATGGATAAGTACATTTATATTTTTGAATTTTTATTATACTAATAAAAATTAGCTTTTTTTTATATTTTACAAATGGTTGAAAGTTCGTTATTTTTAAAATGTCATCCGTACACGAAAAAAATTGATTTAAAACAGAGAGAATCCGGCATTCTAGTGAGAAAGAGCAACGGAAATGCATAATAACAAAATTGAAATTTGAAAAGCTCGAGTCAATGAATTTTGTGCCAGTGGTTGATACGGCGAGGGAGAAAAGTCAGAGTAGAGGGTACAATAAGGAACGATCCGCGACAGCGTGTCATATAATTAAGCCCTGACAATGGCAGCGACAAGAGCCATTTCCTTTAACACTGGTATAACTAATAATCCCCCGAGCCTGCAGATGGAAAAAGGCTTTCCTTTGTCGCCGTCAAACTGGCGTTCGGCCAAACTCGTTTACAATTCAAGGGACGAGAGACTCACTGCTGCCTTTCTTTCTCTCTCTCTCTCCTATACCTGCGCGGAAAAATTCCGCGTAAAGCTGTAGGTAGTCGTCGACGCGATAATGAACGGCCTTTTTTTTCTCTCCTTTTCTGCTTCGGCCCAAACCACACGGACGGTAGTTGTTTAGAAAACAACGGCTCCGCGACGCATACACACACGGGCTCGTTGACAGCTAAATACAAAGGGGGGAAAAAGCTTTCCAGAGAGAGAGAGAGAGAGAGACAGAGAGAGGGAAAGAAAAAGAGAGAAAGCAAGAGAGAGTGAGGCAAAAAGACAAAAGCCTCTTCTCATTTTTTCGAATTTCGGTCGCGACCTTCGCCAGCCTGGAAAACCGATGGAAAATCGCTCTTGAGTTCTCATTAGAGCCGGCCTTGGCGTCGTTTTTTTTCTCTCCCTCTCCACCCGACCCCTCCTGACGTTCCTTGCTCCTTGTACACAGCAGCAGCAGCGACGTACAACCCTCAGCCCTTCTATATTATGATTTTTTTTCTCCTCTCGCGCTGCTTTTTCCCCGAGAAACTACGTTAACGATGATTAAATGTACATCAACACTTCTTGCGCCAACGGCTCTCACACGCGTACTTGTACATCCTCCTTACCTGCTATATCTCTCTCTTTCTTTGCCTTGATTGATGTATATACGTACGAGGCGCCTCGTACGCTTGTCACGGGACAGACGAAATTTCACGCTAAAAGCGCTGGACCGTGTGTGTGCCCTTAGAAATACTGTGAGAGATTGCCAAGTAGTTTGCTGACTTTCGTGCCCTTTGATGAAGAGAGACAGAGAGAGGGAATTTAACTGAACGAATTTTCCGCACTCTCATTAAAAAGCTCTCGCCGTTAAGCAGGAATATTAAATTACGCGCAGGGGACACGTGTAAAAATAGTCGTTTGGACGTCTGTCGAATGTACGCGTCACGACATTTTCTTGATTTTGGAGCTGTAGGTATTACGAAAAATTTTAAGGACGTGCTAGCAGTTTTTATATAATTATTCACATTCTATTCCTTGCTTGACTGAAAAAACTTTTTTTAAAATCTATTTGCATAAAATTTTAAAAGTGTACAGTAAACTATTTTATGATTCAATACAGGAAACGCGTATTTCCAGCGAGGAAAATGAGTATTGAATTAATATTGAGATTCAGCGGCGTTATATTGGACGAGGAGATAACCACTTGGGCACAGCGAAGGTCAGTCGTCGATCTCCAGGTGCGGTTTGTAGCTGCGGGTGCCAGCGATAACGGCGAGTCCAAGAACATAACGGATAAGCCGTCGTAACAACAACCGACAGCGCGATCAATGTTATACGAAAGTATATTACGATTGTACGAAACTATGATAAACAAAGAATACATATGGGAAATGTTTTTCGTTGAAAGCACAAAATAGGTAACATCGTATAAATATTCAATTATAATGCATGTAAAATATTTCTATAATTTCCCATTCCAACCACTTAAAAACCGAAACTACACACAAATATTTTTCACTTAAAAATTCGTACCGAGTTTTATCCAGCGCATAATGTATTCCATGCTTATGGGACCCAAACAGCGTTACGCTGTTAGAAACGAAAACAATTGTCGAAAGAAAAAAGACAGAAAGAATGAATCTACATACTTACCCGAGTTGATTGATCAGGTCGTATAAGCCGATGGGTGAATATAGGAAAGGTTCGCTCTCCTATCCCAAGAACGTAGGACAGGGTAAAGGCAATTTGGCGAGATAATTCTGGAGAGTGGAGGTTATCTCCCTCGGAAATTCAGTTCTCTCTCTCTCTCTCTCTGTCTCTCTCGAACGGACCAGGAACCCGGGGCATCAAATCCAAAAGTTCAAAGTTATACGATAGACGCAGATAATGTATAATGCCCCGGAGCTCCGCAAGTCTCGCGCGCGCAGCAACGAGTAAGAGGGACGCGATCAAACGCACGTACACCTGTACCTATATATTCTCTCTCTCTCTCTAGGATTTCGTTAACGGAATGACGACTGCCGGGGAGCAGTTTTAAAAGGCTAAAAGAAAAATAGGGATCGTGTATATGGTGAATTTTCGGGGAACACGAGAGACGCGGAGAGGATGATTTGTATCTGAAATATTTGATTGACGCGCGACTACGGAGCTGCGGAACAAACTAAATTGCCAGACTATATCGTAGATTTAAAGCATAAAATTAAATACATTTTTATACGGAGAGAAATTCGGTACTAAAGTTTATGATGTACTTTGAAAGCTCCGCTAGAAACTATAGTAATTTGGTCACACATTGCCATAAGAACAAGAAGGACCAGAATATGTAGTAAATTTTCTTAAATTCTTCGCTAAATTTTTAGCAGAGCAGTATAGTAATTTTTGTGACACCCTAATAAGAACTAGAATATGTAATAAATTTTCTTATATTTCCACTTAACTTCACTAGAATCCCATTAAATTTTGTTAGACAACTATTGTAATTTTAGGGCTTGAGCATGCGCAGTTTGAGTATTACGACAGTCGACGCGTCGGTAGCGCCGCCACGTAAACATAACTTGTTGAAGCGTGATGATGTAAAGTAAAAATTATTTTAATGTAAATGAAATTATTCAGGCTCTAAACAATCGTGGTGATGTATTAATAATATTGTTTTACCTGTGAATTTGATATGTATTTAATGTAATGTTGTATAAGGTAACAAGATCTCGATGTTGCGCGCTATGGTAAACCGTCCGCCTCTCGTACCGGTTGACCGAGGGTCGGTCCCGACCGGTCGAAAAAAAATAATTTTTATTTAATTCATTATTTATAATTATTTCCGTTGTCTAGGTATTCAATATGCGTGAGTCTCTTATTAGATAAGAAAATAATTCATTGGATGAAAATTTTTTTAAAACAAATTTAAATTGCAAAAAAAAATTACCATAATAGTTTCTTGTAAAATTTATTAGGCGAGAAATCTGTGTCTAAATTACAATAGTTTCACTGTAAATTTTAGTACAAGACTTCTCTCCGTGTATCTGAAATATCTTATGAAATTTATATAAGATTATAAATAATAACGGAAATCAAAAGCTGTCACACAACATTTTATGAAATAGCAACTCTTCCATAACTCGAGTCTTTTCAATTCGCTTCTCCAAACAATTAGCATACACCAAAAAAAAACTCTAACAATAGCTCGAACCCTCTCGAAAAAAAAAGAAAAGCCACCGATAATACCCGCTACTCTCTCCATATTTACATGTAAATCACTAAAAAAAAGGCCGGCTATCGTAATCCCAAAACAGGCCAATAAACCACAAAAAAAAAAGGAAAATCTCTATCTAGAGAAAGAGAGAGTCGAAAGGGCCTGTAAAGCGTCGAAAGAGCGACTTTATCCGTGCCAAGTCGAATGAAGACTTTCCCGAGCTTTCGCCCTGCACGAACAAGCGCAAAGTTCATGTCCGCGTGCTACTGCTGCTGCGCGTGGGGAGGGTCTCTCTCTCTCTCTCTCTGCTTTTCGTGCTTGCCCCGGCATATCGCTACACACTATATACCCCTTTTACGATTCCTTTACGAGGCCTTTAACTCGTGCGCTCGCGCACCAGATCGTCCGGTACGATTAAGAAGCAAAAAAAAGACCACTACTTTCGAGCACTCCCCCGCCTTCATTACACACGCAGGCATATACACACGTATAGAGTATAAGGAAAAATAATGAGCTATAAGCTCCGTAAGGGCGAGGAAATCGTCTAGGAGAGGTACGCCTTAACCTTATAACACGTGCCTACGCAGCAGCAGCAGCAGCACCGCGGCAACTTGGCTGCACTAAGCTACGGGTTTATATATGGCGAGATTGTATTCGTATATTTGAGCGTGCTTTGCGCTTTCTCCGCGTGTAACCCTTTTCCGCGGATATACCTGGGATATTCTGCGTCGATATGGTCTGTAAAGAATTTGTGTTTGCATACATATGTTTGTTGAAATGTATACGGGATTATCGAAAGTTTACCGAGTAGAAAAATCTGATACTTTTAATTTACTTTGAAAATTTGAAAATTCCGGTACTTTTATCTCAGAAATAATATTTCTTTTAAATTATTAAATTCTTTATCATTAAAAACATGCCTAATTCTCAGCTAGCATCATTAAAAATTCACATTTACACTTTATTTTTGTTTTTAAACGTCATCTCAAAAAGTGAAATAGGATTTCAATATTTGATCGAAAGATTATAGAAGTAAATTAAAAAGCAAAAATCGCGAAAATTAAAAAAGAAAACTAGTTCTGATTCAACAATTGCCAACGATATCATGCGGCATGCCGTAGTTGATGCGGAATACTCCATATACACATACAGTGCTTGTAGCGCTTTGAAAGTGACCGCTGAAAATGCGCAGACTTTGCCGCTGGGGCCTAATTCAGCCGAGACGTGCCTTATCTGAAGAAGCCCGCGCACCACACTTCTCCTCCCCCCCTCCTCATCTCTATCACTCTCTCTCTCTCTCTCTCTTTCTCTTTGTGTGCATATAACACGGCGGGATATGCGCTGCACTCGGTTATAAGCGCGCCGCAAAACGAATTCATATTCCCTACGTGCCGGGACGCCTTTTTTACGACCAGCCGCAATTGGGAGCGACTGCGCTCTATACTGCCAGTTATACACCTCTATTTTTTGCGAACGCCTGTCTATATACAGTCCCTTTTTTCCGTTTTTCTCTTTTAGCAATGCGGCTGCAGTGCGACGTTTTCCTCGAAGATATTAAAGTGCACTCGGGCAAAGTATTTGAATAAGTTACGAGTACAACTTTACTTGGAATAAGCAAATTCCAAATTAGAGGCTATATATGCGAAAACAATCGCTCTCTTTTTTACTGACTGCATGCTCCATTCGTCCAATTACTATTAATCTGGTTAAAGCAAGTCTTGAAAGGAGTGATTTTTACTTTTTTTCCCCGGTGGCTTAGAGTGCAGAACGTAGCACGTGCACTCGGTAGAATAAGTAAAAATTTTGTATAAGCATGATACACGACTTCTCGCGTTCTCGCAACTCACGAGGCTTTTAACATACACGCTGGCGAACTGAAAGTTGAAAGATTGAGCTTTTCTTATTCGAAAAGCTGGAGTCGAATGTCTCATTCAAAAATTAGTGCTCGGTCACACTGGGGAATAAAAGGCCGATTCTAAGGCGATAGAAATGAAAAGTAATCGGTTTCTTAGCCGCGCTAACAATTAGTAAAATGAGCCGCGTGCGGTGCGCGCGTGTTTTTCCTCTTCTCTCTCTCTCTTTCCCTGCAACAAAAGCTCGGCAGGCATTAGTATTGATCGCCAATTCTCATTCAACGAAATAACTTCTTTCTCAAAGCTGCAGAGCAAGACACGATTATTTTTTATCGAGCGCTCCCGACCACCAACAACTGGTCTAACCAGCCGCACACTACCAACCAAGAAGCCGCACACTACTCTCGCCATCCAGTCCAATTAAAACGAAGCGAAGAAAAGAAACAAAACAGGAGAGTAAAACTAAAGACAATCGCGCATAACCGTAGCGACGCGGCAGCAGTGCTTTAAGTATAATAAGGGCAGAGAGCGGCGGGTGGTCT
Organism: Megastigmus dorsalis; assembly: GCA_900490025.1. Taxonomy (NCBI): domain Eukaryota; kingdom Metazoa; phylum Arthropoda; class Insecta; order Hymenoptera; family Megastigmidae; genus Megastigmus; species Megastigmus dorsalis. The sequence goes on along the minus strand of UELU01138552.1, from coordinate 59,481 downwards.
AGCAGAGAAAGAGAGAGAGAGAGAAGAGGTCACAGATATCAGAAGCTAAAACGTCACGATGGAATTTATCGAGCGCAGCTCCCGCAAGTGTGTTTGCGGTTTTAATTAAAAGGACGAGACTCGGCGCTCTCTCTCTCTCTCTCGCACACCGCCGCAGCAAATAACAAGCGACAAATTAAAATGCATTACGTTTCTCGTTGGGCGACACTTCTCTCCTCTATACGATATAAGCATCATCGTGGAAATCGAAGGTGTGTGTACATGTGTTACATTAATGATTCAGGTCTGTGGTGCGTCGTCGTTGCTCGCCGCACGTGTGCGAAAAGGTCTGTGTAGACACACACACACGCACCCAAGCGCGCAAACTTCGTGCAGTGCCATAGTTTTCATGCAACTATACTCTGCAGACCCTTGATGTCGAGAGACGGGAAATGCACATAGTTTTACGTCGAATTCGTTACTTATTCATTAATTTAATGTATAGATGTTATAATTTAATTATTTCATTTAAATTATAATTTATATTCTGTGCATCCAGCGAGTTTCATATTCTCAAAAAATAATGTAATTTGAAATTGTAGTAATGTTTTATGTAAATCCTTTATATATGAATACAGTTGCATTCACATATAACTTAATATTAACGTTTGATTATTTTATTCTTAAAAATTTCAAACTCATCGTGATTACATCATATGGAGAAATATATAGGTTGCATTGTTCCATTGAAATTATAATTTATATATTCTTAGAAAATCTTTCCATTAGCATTTTACTGCGTAATTCGTTATTGCTCTGGAGGTTATAATTCTGAGGAGAGCAGCTTTTGAAGTATTTGCATTGTTGAAGCATTTATGATAAGAATTGATATAATAAAGTCAGCTTTGTTCTAAACTAATTAATATTTCCGACAAAAGAAGTCAACAAGTAATCTCTTGTTTCCTTGCATAATGTAAATATTACGTTATACGTATACCTTATGTTGTATTTTCTTTGCCCTAAATAAAAAGGTCTTATAGAAGCGCTATGAAGATGTTTTATACAGGATAATATAAAAAAATCCGCAATATAAAAGAAAAACGTTATCTCCCTTTGCACCCCCCAGTAAAGTTGAGAAAATAAGCGAACACAGTTTCCTATATAAGACACGATTTATATAATAACGAGTATGTATAGATAAAGCGTATGAATTGAGCACGACCTTTACTACTTAAAACCGCTACCCCGTAACGTATTATATGCATCAAAGAAATCTACTGCCTGATACGTCATAATACTTCGCAATCAAATTGAAAATCTGAAAATCCTATTCCGCAAATGTATCGTGAAGTTTTTTGTCCATATAATAACAGATGCGACCCTTTTCTATTTTCCAAAGCCACTCTCGCATTCATAAATAAGGAAAGTCGGGTAATTTTTTAAGAATCTCGAGAATACACATCACTCGAAGACAAAGAAACGATCGCTACAGTACTTAGAGCAATTTTTCATGAATCTGCCGCTCTGATTCACATACGCGCGCGCGCGAGAGGGATACACTTCGATACACACTCCATTTTCCCTTCCTCATTCCTCGACAATGCATCAACCCATAGCACCTCCCTTGTAACCTTACATAACAGAGCCGCACACATAGAGAATCGTGCAAACGTCGTATATAGCTATGTAGACACGCACACAGAAAGAGAGTGAGAGAGAGAGAGAGAGAGAGAGAGAGAGAGAAAGGGAGCGATATAGACTATACAACGGCCGATAAAACCACTAGTCGATGCATTACACATGCACACATATTGCACACACATACACACGCTCACTCAGTCACCCACACACGCGTACAGGGAGCGCTTGAGCATACAGTTTAAGATAAGGGCACCCAGTTCCTACTCCCTCCCTGTCTGTCTCTTTTTTTTTATACTCTGTATATAAGGCGAGGGCGAGATCGATATGTACGAGCGATGTAAACACAGGAGAGTCGCGCGCTGTTGCTGCTGCTCTCTCTATCCCTACTACCACAGGCACTCTCTCTCTCTCTCTCTGTGGGCAGTGTATTATTATATGTATATATAGGAGAGCTGGAGGGCGTAGGAAGAGGAGAAAAAGTCTCTCTCTCTCTCACTCTCCCGCTCACTCGCTATCTCTTTTGTCCACGTTTGATTCGACCTCAAAAAATGAGGACGTGCCTCGGCGTACTGGAATGGACGGTTTAAAAAAAAAAAGACGATACTACGCAGCTGCCCCTCTCGATTGTATACCGTGCACACGTGTCGGGATCTGCGCGTGCTTCAAAACAACTAAATTTCTTCGGAGATCTGTGTGCAATATGTGAACGTGAAAAAGGATGGAGAATTCGAGGTTGATAGTTTGATTTGACTATGATGAAAGGAGAAAGAGGTGTAATGTTTTAGTTAGTCAATTACTGCTTATTAAGAGGTGCAATTAAATTTTGGCTGCTGTACAAAGCTGCGATAATTGGCAGAGAGGTAAGACGAACTCGAGTGCGAGCGTGACTCTTCTCGTGGCGGGAGACTTTAAGTCACTGACACGTTCATTCGGTGACGCGGGACACGTGTATTTGGTCTTCTTGATCATAACATCATTTTTTGCCAAGTTAAAGTAAAAGAATTTCGAGATAGCATTTCACACAAATAATAATAATAATTTTATTCAATACATCAATTTATATGATACAATTAGTAATCTTGAATTTATATTATATATATAATACAAAAATCACGGTGAAATACTGTAGAGGTTTAAAGCAAAGAAAACACTTTAATGAGGTGTCTATACATGGAGACATGTTGAAAACGCCTGCAGCTGACCACACGACTGTTTTCCGGTTTTATTTTATATCCGCAAAACGCAATAAAAACCAAAAGCAATACTTCGGAACTGCAATGTGCAACGTCAATTACAGGGACCGACATATTTATTTCGACCATTAAGTATGGTTTTAATGATTCAACAATTTTTCCCCCGGAAAACCTGTTTCTGCACTACTCTCGTAATCGAAATTCGTCGTTGTACGACTTCATATTAAGATATACTTTAACGGTTTTACGCTCGTATCTGTAGGAGATTTTTTTCCTCACTTTGCCTCAATTTTTGCATGCATAAGAATTTCCGTAAACACAACCTATTTTTTGAAAATTCTTGAATTTTTGAAAATTTTTGAAAATATTTTTCGACAAAATTAGCCTGGAAAATCTACTGCGCTTTAATTATTATACTTGGAATAAATTTTTATATTTTGTATGCGGATCCGGAAATTATATAGACAAAAATTTAGCTTTCATAAATATGGTTTTAATTTTATTCTGAATGTAAAATATAACCACGAGAAATCTATAAATTATTTAATTACCTTTGCTATACATCTTTATCCTATTCTATAATTGAGTATTTAAAACTTTACAAAAATCACTCACGCACTAGCCAATGGTCAGCAATTGGACAGACTTCGAATGCCATGAACATCGCTTATTTCACTTAAATTTCTTCTATAGATCGAATTTCAGTATTACAAGAACAATTGTAGATCTGGCAGTTAGGCTTCGCAGCACGATAATACCGCGGGTTCACAAATCGGACGATATAACTGTGATGTCGAGGTGTTTTTTGGCACAAACAAGCAATAGCATGTTGCAACACCCACTGAGTTTGTCGGATTTAGTGCCATGTGATTACTTTATGCTTGCAACTCTTAAAATACTTTAAAGAAAATAATGCGCTGCGTTACAATCTACGGGTAAAACAAATTAATGTTGATATAGTACTTTTTGACACTGGTAGCGATCATTTCTACAGGTAAACTTGCGACATAGAAGTACAAACTCAGATATACGATAAATTTTTATTTAGCTATAATTGTTCAGCTAACAATAATCTCTTGAATCTAGTAATACAGATATCATCTTACATACTATATAAATATTAGTAATATACAAATGACTCTATCGTTCTTGAAGTTTTCTAAATTAAATAGAATTTATTGATCATAAAACACAAGAATTTTATACTCATAACCACTGCTATTGTAAGATGCACTGCTTAAAAAGGATACAGTTTCTTAATACCTTACATACAGAGCAAAAGGAGAAGAAAGTCATAGTAAAATGAAGGATCATACGAAAATTACAAAAGATTAATTTTAAAGTTAAATTAAATATAATAATTGTATATAAATTAGAAATGAAATATGCGTTTCGCCCCGGGTTACTTGTTGGGCTCATCAGTAAGATGACAAGTACCCTATCTTAGACGCAAATGATATGTTGGTTTTGTGCTCGCTATATAGTGTAAAATGATATATTTAATAGTGGAGCCGAAAAATCGGCTTCCATCTAGCAGGAGTAGTCCGAAGTAAAAATCTATTCCAAAAGGAAGGTATCAATTCCGAGACTCGGCTCTTGCAGAATTCAAAATTTTGCAGAAACCTTTTACTCTATATGTAAAGTATTAAGAAACTGTATACTTTTTAAACAGTGCCCCTTATAATAGTAGTGGTTATGAGTATAATTTTCTTGCGTTCTATGATGAGCAATAAATTCTACTTAATATTTGCATGAAATAAAAGAAAAACCTGCACATCCGTTCGATTAATGGGTGCTCGAGAAGCAGAGAATCGTCCCATAAAAAGACAGAAAAAAAGCAGCAAGAACCACTCGAGCCTAAGAAAACATAAGTTTCCGTCTATCCATATAATCCCGTCATGATGGAGCCCACTTCACCGATCGCATCGCCGTCGTCGCGCGCGTCAGTAGTCATGATTTCAAGAGCGATTTCAAGAGCGATTTCAGCAAAATGCTCGCGTGATAGAGCAAGATAAAGCGAGATAGTCTATTCGTGTGGGGGGGGGTAAGGGTAGGAGGAGTTGGTGGAGGAGAGGGTCTGGCCCGATGTTGCGCACAAAGAGAGAGAGAGAGAGAGAGAGATAGAAACAGCGGAAGAAGGGGGATCGATACGCGGCAAGCCGACCTGGATTTCCTGCGACATTTTCATGTTCTGCAGTTATTCGCATGGCCCTCGCGGCGGCGGCGGCGGCGGCAAGTAGTTCGCTCCTCTCCTTCTCGGCAGAAAGAGAGAGAGAGAGGAAAAAAGGGAGAAAAGGAGAGAGGGAAGAGAGAGAGAGAGAGAGAGAGAGAGAGAGAGAGAGAGAGAGAGAGAGATCGATTTGATACTCTTCTCGCCCCGTGCAAACGAAAGCGAAAGTACACTTTCGTTTCTCCATTAAGAGCTTTTTCGATATAACCTTCTGCCTAGGCGAAGCAGCTACCACTCAGTCGAAATTTCAGTACGCGAGTTCTTTCGGGTTCGCGTGCACCGAAAGTTGATTTCCGCTCGCCCGCTGTTGTTTCCGAGTTATTATTTATATCCGGCGTAGAAATGCGGTGAAAAATTAATGGAATGGGCGAACGAGAGAAAAAAGATACTTGACGGAGGTATACCGTTTTTTTTTCGCGCCTGAAAATTTCAAGCAGCCCACGTCAAATATGTGAGTCTGAGCTGAATCAATTAGCGTAACTCGCACGCCGACATTTGTTTTCTTTCGTGCTTGACAGCAAAAAGGTTCCGTTTTATTATTGAACATCTACGCAGCTGTTATATAACAATGCTAGTTACATAAAATGAAGTAATTATTAAAAACTTTATAATGCGTTGGGAAATTCATTCATCAACCATGGGACGGTATAATTTACTATCCTGACTTTGTCAAAGAGCGTAGAATAATTTGCACCTTCTAAGTACTCGTATTTAGCGAGTATCGCGCGTGCGAATTCAAGGATTATGGGTTATCGATCGAAGCACGCGGTATTATCATGCCGCGACTCTCTTTTTTTTCATCGACGAAACGGTTGAATGCAGGTATATAGTATAGCCTATATGTGATGGAGCAAAAGTAGGGAGATTCGATTACTGTGGAATTTTACTCGTATTCCGCGTGACATATAGCATTGCGCCACTGTCGCTCGCGGGGGATTATAAAAAATGCAGCGCGAGCGATTCTATAAGAGCCTCTATGAATTGGATCTATGTACAGAGGAATACCTCTCCTATACTCGAAATATATAAACGTTGTTTTTCCATGGGAGAGATACGAAAAAAAAGAGGATCAGCGACTAATATTCCGTTGTTTTTTTGTGCCAGAGCAAATATAAATATTTTTTTGCTTACTAAAAAAAGAATATATATTTAGAGATGCCCTTTTTTAGATTTACGATCGGTCGGTTATACCCATTAAACCCTTAGCATGCACACATACACCCACATATATATTCAAATATATATATATATATATACAACATATACCGCGTCGACCTATTTTTGTACGCGTAAATTACAGTCAAGCATTTGCTAGCCGGGGTGTGTATAAATTATTTTGCAAATAATTAAACAGATAAATTATGCGCCCCGCGCATTGAGAAATTGTATATATTAACAAGCATGCAGTGATTAATACATTACATTAAATATCAGTAGGTATACCAATATTGTTACATAATAAATGCAGCTGGGATTTGAATCGTTAATGCGTAATGGTATCGCTGCGTACCACCCTGAAGCTGACCCTTTGATTGGATTAATTTCGAGAATTTTGTTTTAGTGCGACTTTGAAATACGTTGGCTATGCACATATATATATATCCAATTATATTGCATCGTAGAAAAGTAAAAGTCGTATTGCGTTTATTGCATCGATTGGCAAAAAATCGATTTCGAGAACATGTGCCGCTATACACTGCACATTTTCCCTATTGAAATTTCAATCTTATGTATAGCGCTCCGAGCGATAAGGCCGACTTATTCCGTTACACACAAGAAGCGACGGAGAATTTTTCCCGGGCAAAACAGTTAATTTCTCGACAGTCGCCGCATAGCGTATTCGCCGCACAAGCACGGAAGTAGCGCTGGAAAAATTAATATCAGATCTCGTCGATCTCGCCATGTCATTACTTTGCCTTCATATTTTAGTGCACGAATGTACCAAACGGAGACACACAAACACACACACAAACACACATGCATATAAACGTGTGTGTGTGTGTGTGTGTACCGCAGGAGAGTGCAATTGCACGCTCGCATAATCGAAAACGCGCCGAAGAGAATATGTGCGGGGTAACCGTGCAATTATCTGGCTCGTTGCTCTACGGGAGAAGGCCGCCAGCGATGCAGTCGCTTCTCTTCCGACTTCCGACTTGCCGCGCGATCGAACTCGAACGAAGCGTAAGCAACGTTTTAGGGGTTACGAGAAGGGGGGGGGGAAGGGAGGAGGGGGTAAACCTGATTTTTGGGTTAGTGAATAAAGTAGCTCGGATAGGCTGAGCTCGCAGATATCTTGAGTCTATCGATCTTTTCGATGTTTGTAGATTGAAATACCTACACCTATATGTGAAGAAAACATCTAAAGTGTAACATAAGTATTATTTGACTATAGTTTACAAATTAATCTGAGTTATACAACTTACAAGTGAACGCTAAAAACTTTTCGATAAAAAATATTCTGTAATTCATAATAAACACACCTTATCATTGATACATTCGCAAAAATAAATATCATTAATATAATCTTTAGTATTTGAACAACTTCCAAACCACAGTACAATCTCAATATGCTTATAAACTATCTATACCATTTAATATACTTAGTAGATTTATTTCCATTGAAAAGAAAATCTTCGCAACCAATTATATACAACGTAAAGAGCAAACTTTGTGACGCGTTTGCCTTACAATATCAAAATAAAAAAGGAAACCCTTAAAGACGAGATCTCCGGCCTTTTTTTCTTCCGAGAAAAACGAAGTACACCATAGAACATTACGAGATCCGCCTCGCTTTTATAATGAAGATAAATTTTTATACGCCTCGAGTGTACTTCCCCTCTTTCACTTTTTTTCTTCTCGGAGTCAATTTTCTTTTCTGCCGGGTCAAAAGCGCCTGGCGAGCCCAAGAGCGCAGTAGTGTTTGTTACTTGGCTAACGTCGTCTTTCACCTCTCCTTCCCTCCCCAGGAGACTCGTGTTTCGAGTCCTTCACTTGATTCACGTTTCCGAGAGGCAGGAAGATACTATACATTCTATTTCAGCGTAATTTTTTTAATTCTTTTATAGATTTTCGAGAAAAATGAATTCACTTTTTATTTGGACTGGAAGGACTTCGAGAGGACTTTTCACGAATAGCAGCTTGAAATAATCACTTATAAATAGTTAAGTGTTTTTTTTTTTTAAATTATTGAATTTTATCTTTATCAAAATTCGAATTACAGTATTGTTTATAAAAGTGAGTTGTTTTTAACACACCAATAATATATTTTACCTAAATAGATGTGTATAGCTCGATACTTGTATATTATAAATGATTAGGAAAATTTTCAGCGGTTTTCCTGTCCATTCAACAGATCAATTGCTTTCATAAAACGAACGTCAAGAGGGTAAAAAACACTTTAAATAAATCAATATAGCAAGACTTCGCTCGAAGTTGAAATAAATGCATTGTTATATAAATGGCGTGATTCATTTCGTTCAGTATAGCTACTTATTTTTATCACCTATTGTTAACTTGAAAATATGTTACATCAAGTTTGGAAAAGAAAAGTTTAGACATCGTAAGACGATATATATTACGTCCATCTCAAGAGTTGGACCTAATCTGAATTTAGACAAGTCTATTGTATTAATTAGCATATCTGTATACGTATTTATAATAACTAGATAAAGAAATTAATAACATAGTAGCACAGTCTACGCCCTTCAACTTAAAAAAACACCTCCCAATAGAAAACAAATAGATTCTAATTAAATTCCTAATTAAAAGAAAGAAAAAAAGCGCTGCTGGCATAAAGGAATAAAAAGTATAAAGTATAAGACGTAAAACTGCCGTATATAAACACGACTCTCTCAAGTAACAAAAACCCTGTACCCCCATATCCGGCGGAGAAACGTGATATTTTTTGAATCAAAGAAAAAGAAGTCAAGCGCGCGTGCCACACGATCGCTTCAGCATTCTCTCTCTCGCTCTCTCTCTCTCTCGTCTCTCTCTCTCTGTCTTTCTCACCCACACAACGCTCTTTTTTAAAAAAAGCGTTATCGCATTTGTCGCTGTCACGTCGGGTTTTTCATTTCAGAAAATATCATCTCCTCGCCGCTTGTCTAGCCAACTTCCCTCCGTAGCAGAAAAACACACTGCAGTATAGGTATATAATAGAAAGAGATTTGGAATCGACTCGCCGCGTGAGAGATACGGAGTCGCGCGCGCGAGAGAGAGAGGGAGGGAAAAGACCTTATATATCGTATAACCCAGCAGACGGTGTGCGCGCGCTCGCAGCTCAGCTGAGCGAATATTTTTCGCGCGAGAATCTCTCTCTCGGTGTGCTACTCCTGCTATGTGCCTGTATGTGCATGCGCTGAATTATCCGACACGCGCCTTTCAAAAATAGACGCCAATAAAGATTACGCACGTAGTTCAGATTGAGGGGAAAAACGTACGTTTGTTCGTTCGCTTATTTGAACAACTGCAGAACTCGTAGGTATATGTGCGCGGTCAGAGCCGCGTATACGCGCACAATGAAGCTAACCTCAAAATCTCGAATATATTTAGCAGCATTTCTCACATGCACAAAAGCCCCTCCAAGAATAAAGTATCCGAAAAAAGTGAGAATAAAAGACCGAGTTTTAACTGCAATAGTTTGTGGAGCCGTCCATAGTCTCCGTCCACGTACCCTGACGCAAAGTCCATTGATGCACAACAAAACACAGAAGTCCGTCTGCCCCGACACTTTTATCTGCGCAGAAAAGTGCAGTTATATCCATTTTCCTTACTCTCCCTCTCTCTCTCTTTCTCTGTCCTCGCTTTTTCCCTTTCAACAAAGTCAGCTTCTCATTTCCGCGTTCTACAGCTGCGTATAAGTATAGGTCGCTCCGCTGCGATAATGTCGTCGAGGGGGACATGGAGAATAACACAGCAGACACTCAGGTCACTCGAGAACAACAAGTTTCGCGATTGGAAGAAAAAGGCGTGCGGCAGGCGCGCGCGATGACCCTGAGAAGAAAGAGAGTTAGTAGCAGCAACTCGCGCTGCGTGTATATGTGTGCTATAAGCGGGAGAGAGAGAAAAGTAGCGGCACACATGCACAGAGGGGCCACACGGCCACGGAGCGCTCCGCATCTATGTACACATGCTATATAGAGGTATAGTGTCGCGCGCGCGAGCGAAAGGCCAAAAATCGATCAGCGGCGGCCTACTCCCCGCTCCGCTGCTTCTTCTTGTTCGTCTTCGTCGTCGTGGCCGCGTTGCACGCGGTTAAAGACATGTACAATCATATACTGTTGTAGCAGCGACATAATAATACTGGCCGGAATGAACAGAAATACGTAATGACATGCTCTACTTACATTTTGGTGTGATCGGTCATTATTGTCACGTCCCTCAGGTGCTGTTCCTCGAGGCGAGAGATAAAAAGTCGTAGGGTGTTGGGCGAATTTTAGTATCGCAGCGGGGCCGGGTGACGATAGGTGTAGAGCGCAGAAAATTTGATGCGCTGCTGCTGCTGCTGTATAGGCTGCTACAGCTCCGTGTTGCCGAGAGAGCGGAAAACTGTTACCTATTTTCTCTCTCTTGCTCTCTTCTCCTCTCCTTCCCTCTCTCCTCCTCTTTTCTTCACGCTTTTAGGAGGTGCGATTCTCGCGGCTGGACATCGCGGCACGCTCCTGTCGTTGTTGGCTGCTGCTGGACGTCGGCGACACGCGTGCACACATTCGCGGAGAGACTCCACTGTCGGCGCAGTTTCTTTTTGTAACCGAAAAAAATATCCTTTGCTGTCTCACACTCTCACTCTCTCTCTCTCTCCGTCTCTCTTGCTCTCTTGCTCGTTTGCTCGCTCCAACTGTACGGTTATAATATACGCGGCGCGCGACGTGTGCGACCTTGTGTCTCTTTATCCCGCGTGCACGTCTACTTTTGCAGCACTGCACCTACTTACTTAGATGGTACGTCATTGTGCTCTCTTCGATTGAAGAAGAGCCGCGAGATTCTCTCTTCTTGGCGCCTTACGCGCGCGCGCGACCCACACACGAGACGTCGTTGTAACTCTCGCACACTTGGATCTACATACGTATCTTATATATCTTTCTCTCGCGAAACTTGTATTATGTACGTGTGAAATGAAAACAAGCTCCTATGCGACTCGCGAGGGAAATGCAGAAAAGCAAAAAAAGCCGACACGAGAACTTTGCTCGGGCAATCAATTTTTCGTGGCGCCCGATCGATCGTTGTTTATGTCGGACGGATGATGGTTTATTGATGTAACTACTTGTATGTGTGTATGATGTTTGTGCGGAACAGACTGCAGGGCTTTCAATTTTCACGTTTTCGTATGATAGGTCCAGATGACTGTCATCGATTGTTGACGTTCCGAGCACGCGTGAGGGAGACAAGATAATCTCGCCTAGAGATCTTGACAACAGTAGAGTACTGCCGCTAGTTGATGCGTTTCTATTGGTTCTTATAGCGTTAGGGCGAAAATGGCGGGTTGAAGTTTGGCTCCGCAAGTCCAAATTTAAACTAGTTAGGACGCTTAGAGCAAGCGGTTTCCGACAGTCAACAAACTAGTTAATATGTATTTCGACTACTTTAGAGAGAGGGAGAATGAATATTTGAACTCCAAGTATTGTATATTATTTATACTTGAATGTAAATAAAAGTATTAAATAGAACGTGTAAATTTTGCTAGTCAATTTGTCGCGTAAGTATCTACCGTCCGCACAAAATCTGAACTCTGCAGCTCTAGACCGACTTGCCACTTGGCTACATTGTACACATGCTGACATCTAACGATTACGAATTCCAATTCAACATTTTCATATCCAGTAATCCAGTGCAAGTGCAGGTGTGCAGGTATAATTGAGATATGACTATATATATATGAGGTATGTCAGGTATGTGTATTTATTTTGATACTTGATCGAAATACTAATATTCATATGTATAAATATGAAGGTATTTAATTATTTAATTTTTTTTTAAACTCTTCTTAAAAAAAGTTATTCAAATTTTTAACTTCAACATTCACTCATTTTTAAAATATAAGATTCGTGGAATTCGAATAAAAAAACTTTCAAAACAAGAAAATAAACTTTTTACTGCAAAGAATTAAAAACTTACACATGAAATTATTGTAAATTACAAACATAACAATATTTTAGTTAACTATTTTATCTTATTACTGTACTACCTGTATTTTTTTATTCTAATTATATTGATAACTTCTGCAATGAATTCTAATAAATATTTCTTTTAATTTAATGAATTTGTTGGTATGAGAATATTACATAAATATTTGTAATGTGCAATGTTAGTTAAATTAATTTACTGCTTGTTAATATTTTTAATTAGAATACTCAAGAGGAATAAAGGATAAAGAATGATGGTTTGTGCAAATTAAAAGTACAAAGATATTAACTAATAACTTTTTTATTTTTGATAAACTCATAATCTTGCTTGTACACAACCTTCAATTTGCACAATTCCTAGTGATGTTTACAGGAAATTACATCCTTTGCATTTTAAATAAACGCAAAATATACTGGTGTTACGAATCACATTAATATAGCCAGATTGATTTATTGACTAAGTAAAACTTCTTTAGTGATGGTCTTCTTAACTTTTCTTGGCAGCACTTTTAGAAGCAGTTGGAGTCTAAATTGATAGAATATTAGAATTTTAAATATTTGAATAAAAAGAAATTTTTATATACTCAGTGACATAGAAGGAATATTTTTGGATGATTGGATGATGGAAAAGCCAATACCTATATGAATTCATTTCCAGCTAAAAAATGGTTTCTTTTTTTCATTTTTATATTTAGTTTCATAAGCTGTTGAGTCCACTATTTCTATGGATTTATCATCCATATCATCTCTTACAAATGTTATTTCATGAGCTACTTCTCGCTTTACATGATCAGTTGTATCAAGAGTCTTTGGTTCTACAAAGTAGTAATGATATACTTTTACTATTAAATATTTTTATGAGTTTTTAAAATATACTGTTACCATCTTTCTTTTTATTTACGTAAATCCATTGGATTGAAGAAAAATAATAAAAATAAATATATCTAATATATAACAGCTTGAGTATTTTATTAACTTGCAATAGATGATATGCAAAAATATGCTGGAGTATTGAGCAGTGAGCATGGAAAGAATAAGGTGAACATTTTTAGGAGCAGGAGGAGGTTGCTACTAAAGTTAAAAATCCTCCTACCTCCGAAAATTCAGTAATTGCTTGAGTAGCTTTACTAAGTAGCGTACCAACAGCTGAAGCAGCTGAACCAGCAGCACTACCAGCTAAGTCTGTGATTTCGGAAAAATTAGTTGGCATTTTTGGCAATTCTGGCCAGGATATTTCCAATTGATTTTCCTCTCCAGGTTTAACTATGAAATAAAAAATTATATCTTTAATATTTTGTTACAATCTACATCAATGTACACTTGAAACATAAGTTGAACTTTTTTTTGTAATCTCAAGTCTATATTAAATAAACAATTTACAAGTTTCTAAAGTAGTTCAATATACTTTTACAAAAGCAGAAATTAAGTAGAAATTTTGTTGTAACTTTAATATACATCTTTTTAAAACTTGTATTTTTGTCTCCTTTCATTCACTTTACATTAAAGATTTTTCTCTGCAATAATTTTTCAACTCTATTCGTCCTTACCACCATATAAGAAATTATATCCAACATTGATGTAATATTTGGCAAGTGTTAATCCTTCTTGAGCTTCTTTTGGATAACAAATTGATGCAACTGCAAGTGCACCAGTACTCGAGTATACTAATTTTTTAAATTTACCACCTCTTAAAGCCAATATCAGACCAGATAACCCACCTATTCCAACAGCTCCAATACGAGGTAATACATTTGTTTCTTCTCGCAAGTAATCCAAAGTAACTAAAGCAAAATGTGATTATTGATCAAAAAATATTTATTTTAAAAATTACCACAAAATTATAATAATTTTACCTTGACTATGTTCCTTGCCAGTGCTAATAGTATTTGATACAATATCTGTATAGGCTGTAAATTGATCGAGGAATTCTTGCACCGATTTTCTTACATTTCCAAAACTTTGCTCCAAAATATTTGGCTCTGTACTTGGTCTACTATAAAAATATATGTATCAGATATAGTTAAAAAAATGTTTTTTTCAGAATGATAAACATAGTTAAGCACTGTTATTAAATATGTTTATTTTAATGTATATGGTATCATTAAACCAATCAATAACACTATATTTGCCAAAGCACTTTTATTTTCTCATAAAGACTGTGAAAATTACTTGCTCTTTACCATAGAGGTTCCCTAGTTTCAGCTTTTTCAAATGTGTAAATTGGCAGTTCCGAAGGTCGTACAAGTTTTTTAGATTCATCATTAGATACTGGTTCTGGTTCTTTTGCAGTTTTAATTACAGGGACTGCAGCACATAAACCACAGGGCATCAAGAATTTCTTGAATAGCTTAAAATACAGAACATCATAATTTTGATCAAAACCTAGACAACTAATTACAAACTATTCTTCATAAATTACGTAATCATTTAGAACATTAATTCAAAAAATATATCCATACAACTTAAGTTTAAAATTAAATATTTAGTAATTTAAAACTTAATACCAATCAATTTAAAAGGGTTAGGTTTTATTTATAAAATCTTTTCAAGGTTATAATTACCTTTACACCGTTCATTGTGATGTCTTTTTATTGCTTACAATGTGAGGTATATGTTTAACGCATGTCAATATTTGGAATAATTAAAATAAAATTAAGAAAAGCTCATTTCTGAATTACACGAAAAAAATAGCAGTCCCTTTCCAAAATTTCGGAAGAACTGCGGAACACATAAACCTGTGACCTCTATCGTCAAATTTTTTTTTAAATGAAACTGGTTAGCGGGAATATTTAAAAAAATTAGAATAAAAATAAAATAATAATTTACTTACATGAATGCCAGCCATTGACAAAAATTTTCACTAAACACTGATAAATTATAAAATATAAAAATGACAATTTTAGATTACCAGCGATTTATAAATTTATTTTATCATAATGTTATAACGCGCATGACTTATAAAACTGACAGACAAAATTCAAATAAAAAGTAACAAAATTTTCTAAGCTTTTAAAACAAAGAAACAATTGATTTTATACAAAAGTAAACTTCAGTATTATAAATAAATAAATAGAAGGATAAGACTGTTATTATTAAATGTTATTAAATTATACAAAGTATGAAATACATTCAAATAATACATCTTTAGACAATTTATAATAACTTACTTTAATTGTAGTTCTTCCCAATTCAACTAACACACCTGGTTGATATGCATCACATCGATGAATTGGTTCTCTGCATGTTATATCTTTTCCAAATATATTTCCTATCGTTATATCTAAAAGGGTATGAACAAAATCTCGCATTTTTTAATTTAATACCTATATATCTGAAATTTCTAGCGTCGAGATAAAAAAAGTGATATATGAAAAATTTTAAGAATAAATTTATACATTTTATTTGATTAATTCACTAGAAATTTTAATATGCAAATAGCATTTTAAAAGGTGTATGTACTACTTACTACTACTTACTACACTACTTGAAGTTAATCACTTCACATTTTTTAAATTTTAGAGATGTCAGATATAAAAACGTTTTTTACAAGTAACAATTGGTAGTAAAAATAGAAAAACATTGAAAGATGATAAAGATTTACAACTTTTATTATACAAAATCTATCATTTGTACAAAAACATACGACCTTAATCTAAAGACAATTTGTAAACAAAAAATTACCAAAACAATTTCTTTTCGACTTTTGATACTAGACGAAAATAAATTATTGTAAACAACACTGTACATTCACGTAATATACGCTTCGTTTTCCTCTTAACAATCACGTAAGAATGGAGTTTCTCTAAATGATGTTACATGGATAGCAAGGTACATGCATTCAGACGTTGCATACTATTAGCACCACAAGACAAATTTTTTATTGGTTATCGGATATGTTTTACCAAATGTCGTGTTGTGCCAAAGCAAAATACAATCACGATCACTTTGTTGAAATGCATATGGATTAAAAATTAAAATTATCAAATAATATATACACTACAAAATCTTTGCATCTTTGCAAAATTAATACACCAATTAATACTAATAAGATATAAATTTAAAGTAACGATTTCCAAAACCAGAGAAATCTATATTTTCACGATAAATGTTTTGTTAAATAGTTTTGATTCTTAATTCATATGCAATTATCAATTAGAATAAATAATATTTTAAGCCTGAACCAGCATGAACACAATTTTTAAAATATCACTGCTACATTAAATACTATGTCTTTATTACACAATAAATATTTTAAGTGGCACATTGCGAAGTATGTTTAATTACTATAGTCGTAGGTATTTTAAAAATTAAGTTATCAAAGCATTGGCAGGATATTCATGTCAAAAATATTTATACATATTTTTCAATTTTCTAAAACCGTTTATAGTACACAATATAATTTATGACACATTTCTCCGAAAGATTAAAATATGTGTTTTAAAGATTTTTTTGACAGTGATCTATTAAAACATTCTGTACAGAGAAAGTTTAAATACTTTTTATCATGTATTTTACAAACGCAGTTTATAAATGCCACTGTAAATCATGAGTTTTATTAGTTCTTGGAAATGAATTAATACTCTTTAGTCAGTAATATTATGAGCCTCATACTGAAGCACAGAAGTGTTAATGAACACATAACTTAAACAATATTTAGTCTTATCACCATCTGCATCACTTGATTCTTTAACTTTGTAATGTTTGGCTTAGAACAAAAATTTTCACTGATAAATGTTCAACAATCCATGTAAAATCAGTCTATTATTTAAAAATGTGACTGCAATATAACTATGCAATATAAAATGTATTTTACATTGTCGAAGTTTGAGCTGCAAGCGTTTCTTCAAGTTGTACTTTCTTGCGATAAGTATCTAATGTAATACGTATTGTCTTCTCCGAATATCGACAATTTTCAGCACCACAAGTGCACGTAAATGATTTGCATTTTATTATCCAGAATTTCTCACCATAATCAAATCTATGAACAAATTTAAAGTATCAAATTAACATTACATTTGAATTTAAAAAAAAAATTTAAATAAAAACAAATTATAATATCTTTACCACATACCCCAACTCTTCATCTGCATCAATATTTCTATTAGCAAAAAATGCTATCCGTGGAAAGTGAAGATCTTGATGTTCAATAAAGACTCTTACTGGTAATAGATTTGGAGCACAAGAATGATTGATAAAACGAGCTAAGTTTCCATAACGTCTCGCGTCAATGCAATAAGTTTCTCCATCCTAAATTGTCATAAAGAAAAAATGCTTAACTTTTCTGCATTTTTGTATTGTACTTTATAATTATAATATAGGTGAAATAACTTACTCTATTATCTAAATCGAAAAGGTAAGAGTCATCTTCTCTCTGATCCGCTTCAGAATCAGAAATAATTTCACCTACATACTCACAAACATATGTACCCTTTGGAATGTGTCGTAGAGTTCTTAAACCCCAACCCTTTCCTATTGTTCTAAAAAGTTGAAATCGTTGTGTCAAGCCGTGCTGTACAACCCGATTATTGCATGTTATTTTATTACAGTCACATGCTGGGTTACATTCAAAAAGCATGGGAGGATCTGCAATTTTAATATGGTATCATATTTAGTACATACAAATTTGTCTTCAATTCATAAAAAATAATATATATTTATAAATACCAGCATAATTGAACTCAGGTACAAGTTTTCCTTCTTCATCATACCAACACCGCAAACTAATATTACCGCATAGACACTTGTCTGAACTACAATTATCTTCACAACGGCAAGATTGCAACGATGTTATTGTACGATCAATAGCTACATGACTTGTAAAACAATTTTCCGTTACATAAACAAAATCTGTAGGTTTATCTTCCGAATCCAAGCCATTCACACACTGGACAGGATTCGCTTCTTTCCCTCGCGAAATATCGCTAATATTGAGAAAAAACAATATTTTTTTATTTGGGAAATCGAGCAAGTTTAATATATTGTTTATCAATTATCGAAATACTTACTTCGTCAATACCTTTACGGTTCTTTCCAGCATATTTTCAGATTGTTGATTAACTCTAAAATTTAACTGAAGCGCATTAAGAGTGTCTCCCTGTCCACCGCAACAATCTATAGCTGTTTCTCCCCTTGCATTTATTTCTGCAACTTTGGCACCTCTTGATAATAATAAAACACTGACGGCATATTGATCTTGACGTGATGCTATATGCCTTAAAAAATTGAAAAGAATATTTCATTAATTATATAAATTTCAGATATTTCCATGATTCAATTGGTAAAATAAAAAATGTATTACAATGGTGTATCGCCGTGAACATTAACTGCATTAACATCGCAACCCATATTAAGAAGAAGTTCGGTGATTTCAGAACTACCGCTGAACGCACTCCAATGAAGGGCAATATTTTGCTCGGCATCTCTTATGAGTGGATCACATTTACTATCAATCAAAAATCGAGCTATATCCGCATGACGAAATTCGCACGCCCAAATCAAACTCGTCCACCCTCCATCATCTACTGAATCTGTTGAAATTAAATCATATTAAGTATATTTATAATTCATAATTTAAAGGATCACAGATTTAAACACTCAAAATAAAAGAAAGCTCAGTTACCTACTAAAGTCCTAGGTACTTTACATTCGCTTAAAATTATTTTACAAACATCTAAGTGACCAGATTTTGCTGCCATATGTAGAGCAGTCATACCATCTTCTCCTTTTAACGTTACATCAGCACCTATCCTCATTAAATATCTAACAACATCAGCTCTACCATTAGTGGCAGCTAACATTAAGGGCGACAATTGGTTTCTATCCAATACATCTGTTTGTGCGCCAGCTTGTACGAGAACGTGTACGGAAGCTAATGAACCTTTTTCGGCGGCTACATGCAGGCCAGTTCGATTTCCTTGCTCCCGAAACGTATGATTCGCATTGAAACCACATGCTGTAAAATACGAATCAGGAGAATTTTAAAATGAACTAAATTTGGTTCTTAGAATATTTTGAATTATTTAATTTTTCATACATTTTGGAGAAAGAAACTAAGAAAAATTAATTCTAAATTTAACTTAAAATGTTTATTATATTTATACGATTAAGTAGGTAATTTTTATTTAAATAATTGATTAAATTTGTTAATAATTAGTTGAAAACTTGTTTCTGACAACAATTAAGTTACACTTATAGGAATCGAATATTGTATTTTTTTATTTAAGAAAGAAGAACTACCCGATTGAATACCGATTAATTTGCATAAACCGTTGGAGCGGAATATTCAAAGTATTGAGAAATATACATGAATTTGGTTTATATGAAACATAATAGTTACCTAAAACATTCACCAATTTGTCCAACTCATCATTTTTAACAGCATTATACAAACTCGCAAAAGAGAAGCGCTCCGTTTTTGTTGCACTGGTCACAGTTGGTTCAGGAATTTGAATAATATCTGGATCGATGAGCGGTTCGTTAGATTTGTTTACAACAGGCTGTTGTTCCGCCAGCTTTGTGTTGTCTCCCGATCCCGGTAAAGTTATCTTTGCCGATGGCTGTTTCGACATTTTCTTACGCATCGGCATATAAGCTGGCTTGCGTTTACCGGTCATAGTTATAATAACGTCGAAAGATAGACCGTGGCTACCGCAATGTGGGCAAAGAGGCTTGTCGTCGTAATATATCTCGCAGTCACGATGATACTGATGTCCATTCGAGCAATGTACGAATTTTCCTTGAGAACAAAACAATCCACAAGTTGGACAGCAGTTGTGTCTTATCAATCTTTCTTTGTGCATCCGACATAGTATAATGTAGGGAATCCGTGTACTGGGTCGTCGCATAGCTACATCATCATGATCAACTTCGTTACAACAACCAACTATTCGGCTGTCTATTGAATCTAGTGCTGTACAGAATAGTGGTGCTTCTGCACTTGTGATTGTTACAAATAACTGTGATCTTACTTCACATAAGCATTGCATGGAATCTTGTTTCTAGGTATAGGTAAGTAAATTTGTTTTAAATATTATTTAGTAGTTCTGTAATAGTTTTAAATTAATATTTATCTTTATATAATGCTTACTTTACTAGCAAGTTTTTCACTACGTATTTTACTCAGAATAGCTGTTGATTCAGGTTTGGATGCTTGACCTTCGGCTGTACTTGGACTAGGTGCCATACTTCTGCGTGTTCTTTTTGCAGGTGGTGTGGGTTCTTAAAGAAGATATATTTTATTTCAAATTATTTTCAATGTAGAAAAGTAGTTAATTGTAAGCTATCTACAAACCTTCTACAATAACATCTTCCATAGAATTTATTGGTTCAGAAATAGGAGCAGGTACACTTTCTAAAAGATTAAGAAGAAAATTAAGCACTTGCATACTTTGTAATATGTTTCATTTAAATTAATTTAATCATTGATCTTAATATTACAAAAAATAAATGAAAATATACCTTCAAAAATTCCTTCTTTTACTGGTTTTCTTGCACTATTATTTGCTCGTGGTCGACCTCTTTCTCGTTTTGACTTCATCGAAATAGGTTTCAAAAAGGGTTCATCCAAATTTTTTATGAATGATTCATTTTTTAAAGAATCATCACTACTAATTGAATCATGAAATTTAGGCTGAATTATTTCACAACTTTTGATGATAGGTGTTAATTTTGGCATTCCTTCATATTTATTTAGTTTTTGAGACTCGTTTGAATTTGTATGACCAATATCATTATCTATGGTAACAACATTTTTTGAAGGATCCAAAGGACTTAATTTAGGTAGTGCATCTTTCTTATTTGAATTAAACTTTGATGGATCTAAAGGATTTAGTTGTGGAAGAATATGTTTTTTATCAGCAATAAATTTTGTAGGATCTAAAGGATTCAATTTAGGTAAAGTATCTTTTTTGTCTACATTTAATTTTTTAGGTCTTCCAGGTCTGCTATATTTTCTTCTAGTATTTTCTTCTGTATAGTTAGATTTTTCTTTTCTTGCCATTGCACTTTCCAATACTGTACTCTTAAGAGATTCTTTTGATAACCGCCTAGCAGAACGCTTCAATCCTGATTCCTCACTGATAGAATCAGATTGCTTTAAATAATCTTCCAATTCTCTTTGTCGTTTTTGCCTGCCTTTTTTAGGACTGGGTGATGTTGAATTTACATCTTCTAAACCGCTATCAAGACCTGAGACATTATCTTTTTTCTGATTTTCAGAATTAGATTCTAAATTTAATGGCATACTTTTTTTAGGTAATGTTTCTTTCTGTGAATCACTTGTTTTAGTATTTTCTTCTTTATTTTCTTCTGTATTTGTATTTGGCAACTTATTACTTTTTAAAACATTCTGTTCATTACCTGATTTATTTACATTATCTCGAATTTCATCGAAATTCTCAATTTTTACAGACACTCCACTGATTTGATCACAATTAACAAGTTCATCTGGAACTAAAGATAGATTCGATGTACAACTAGAAATTTTAGTTTTTTTTCCATGATCTGTATTTTCATCAATAGTCCGAAATGTTAATACAATTCTTGGTATATTACCATCTTTTTTATTGCCAACATCTTGTTTAGCTAATACTTCACCATCTTTCACTGATTTTTCAGACTTCTTTTCAGGAATATTTTCTTTTATGACCTTGATCTCTTCCTCAATGTGAGCTGTACACTTGTGTGGTTTTATAACTTTTGCATTATCTTCTACAACTTTAATTGGAACCTTTTCTTGTTTATGTAATAGTGGCTCGGATCTAATGATTTTTTTTGCAGATTCAACATGCTTTTTTGTGCCTGTCTTATTAAACTCATTAGTCATGCCCTCAAGAATTTGTTGGATGCTCAACTCATCTTTGGTTGGAAGATCTTCATCCTCAGCATCTTCATTCTGAGATGCTAGGACTGAACTAGTTTCTATACACTCAGACTTAGACATGATTATCCAGTATTATGTACTTTATTTTCAGTCAGGTATCTCCAACAGTCTGTAAAAAGTTTTTTTGATTTGTGTTTTACTTTTCATGGCATAAAATATTGTATTAATTTAACTTTGTAAATATTTCATCCATTCAATCAAATATTAATCTTTAAAATCTTTTATAATATGTTTTATTAAAGTTATATTGCATACAATTTAATTGATTTATTCATTAAAATATATTATTCAGTTATGTAACAAAAATAATATTTTAATGCAGTCAAACATATGTAAAAATTACCAAATTTTTACCAAATACCTAAGGAAACTATTAATAAAAAAAAGCTAAGGCTATAAGAATGTAAATAAATAAATAAATGTTAAACTAATTAAATAGCATTTATCAACTTTCCTATAAATTTATGAAAACTTTATGCTGATAAAAACAATTGTCAACTATTTAGCACTCAGGGAAATAAGCTTTTTAAACTGTTCTTATAACAATTGATATTAGATGATTTGCACTTTTTCATCAATCATACATAAATCTCCATTGTTATAAAGAGAATGGTTTTCCAAACTGTTAAAACAACTATAAATTTTCTATATTTATCAAGATTGCTTCTGTGTCATTGAATGCAATTCACATTGTAGGTAATTATATATAGGGCGTATGTTACACCCCCAAATTGGTTCACAAGCAGACCACAATAAATATTTATATCTCAAAAAAACAAAGCATCAGAAGCTCAAACAATTTGAAAAAATCCTACGTAAACAACTATTAATGCGTCCTATTAATCCCGTCTAGCCTAGCAGACAATAAGTACTCGCAAAAAACTTGATCGAAATCGGAGTCCTCACTATTTCTATACTCAATACAGCATTAAATACCAGGATTACCAGCATCTTCCGCCAATATCCAAGCTACAAGGATGCCGAGAACAGTTCCACTCGCTGCTCCCGATCTCCTGTCACTCCTCTTAACCAGTGCTATTAACCCGTCTCCCAGAGCGATTGCTGGGAGCCTCTCGGAGGGCCAAACTCAACAACCCCAGAAAAAGAGGAAAAACCGGAAGAGGCGAAAAAACGATCGAGGTTAAGCCCGTGTTTATCGGTCGTCAGTCACGATACGCGTTGGAACGATAAAAAAAAATCGCTGGCAGCCGGTGCCGGCTGGACTGGGCGACGAGGATGCGCGGCATCGACTCTCCATGCACGCGCGATATTACGCGAGAGAGCGACTCACTCGCCTTACCTCGTCGAGCCCCGCGCCGCGCGTAGCTTGGTGGCCATATTGATTGCTCTCAGCTCGGCTCGTCGTCGCGCGTTCGAGGCACACACGCGCTGCTGCTGAGCCGCGAGAGAGCTGAGCTGAGCTGAGCTGAGACGAGTTGAACTGCTGCTGCCCGCTGCTGCCGCTGCTGATGATGATCTTTTCTGTTGTCGCGTGGATGGGGCCGGGCCGATTTGTATCGTCTGTTCTCTATAGCTCTCCCTCGACACGCGTAGGTACTCGACCCCCCCGCTTCGCCCCCACGGCAGCTAAATTGATCTTTTTGGCCGAGGCGTTTTTGAAATCGTTTTCTAGCTCCCCTCCGATTTATTTTGACTGTATGTTAGTTACCTTTATAAGCAATGCCTCTGTGCAGGAGTGAAATCCAATTTCCGGTCCTCCCTCGATACGCTGACGGGCTACTCATGTCCTTTATTATGCCCCATCAGGAATATAAAATTGATCACTACGATTTTTGACAGGACTCGGAGATGTTACAATACTTTTTATATATTAGCTCGGAACTAAAAGCTGCCGCCAGGCCTGCAGAGGAGCGCCTGTACTAGCGGAACCTCGTCGTCTAGCAGCGATCGAAGCTGCCCGCGTGCGTAACTCTGGTCACGGGCGTTAAAACGCTCTATACGATAAAATATAGAGAACGTGTAGCCGCGGATGGAACGGTATCGCTTAAGCGGTCCCCAATTTACAGAGAGCGACGGCCTGGCATTTATAGATGCTACGGAAATCAATTCTTGATTATAACCAACGACTCGCATTTATTTGTAGAACAGTTTTGTTATACCCTGTAGCTACTGTATAGTTTTGACTTTGAGCGTCGACATTCACTTATATAGATTGCTGAATTGGATTTGTTTGTTTACTACCTATAGGTAGGTACTTTTTTTAAGCAAAAAAATTATGTTGATTATCGCCATGCGATTGTTTTGCGTTTACGATTATAATTTATTATTGTTTCTGGTACATTAACCCGTACGCTATGCCAGCAGATGCTTGCGGCTGCATCTCCGAATAAGCTGTTAGCTCTTACATAAAGCTACTTGAAAGGTCATTGCTTCGTCATCGCCCGTACGCTCAAAGGGCTCAAAACTTGCAGCGTGAAAATGAATACTTTAAGTATATATAGGCATATACTCTTGCATATTTAAATAAGGAAACGAAGATAAAAATAGGGTTTTAAATATGTTCCTTAATCTATTTTTATCGAAATACATTCTGACCGCATAATAGTGCACCGTAACTTACGGAAATATTAACATATTTAATGTATTTACAGAGTATGCGAATAACCGGAGAAAAAATCGGACCGCAAATTAATATTGATTGCGTACACCTATATATAATATGTAAAAACGGAGAAATATTTGCGGTTATTGAATATAGTGCATTACGGAAAATTAAAGAAGGTAACTGTAAATGCAAACCACATGCACAATCAGTGGGTTACGTAATAGAATGATATTGAAAACTCCGAAAATTAAATTCTTTTTTAAAATTCTCTTCCAGTAAGTAAGTTCTTGTATCGCATCATTAATCTGTTACCGAAATGAAGTACTTTTTAAAATAGTGTTGCAACTTTACGTGATGCAGTCGTATTATAATGCACAGATTGGTATTACATCGAAATCAATGATTTTACAATATTTACGTTAATGACTTAAATATTTATCTCATTTTCTACATTATTGATTAATCGTTGTGGTACTCATTGCATCATGTATAAATATATCTTCTAAGTATAATAATCTCAGGATACAATAGTAAAATTGAACGATTAGATGATTTTATTGATTTTTTTGTCCTCTACTCATTTACGTGCAAGGTATAATGTATAACAGAAATATATTTCTGAAGTTTTAGTTAAAAGCAAAAGAAATAAAGTATAGATTTTAATTTAAACTTACTTCTATTATAATAAATACGAGTGTACTTACTTGTGCTTGAAAGATAAAAAAGTAAGGTTAAGTCTAATTCTTCCTTTAAAAGCAATGTATGCTCCTCGAAAAAAATCTATTCTAAGTATATATCGCCAAAATATTACGCAAAACGAATTCGCATAACTTTTATTGATTTTTCTTCGTTTATTTCAACTTTTTAAGTTTCCTAAGCAGACATATGTTGCTAAGGATTTAAACTAATTGTGACGCACTTGACGACTGCGTTATCAACACCGTATATTGAATTTATAATAAAAAAAAAATATTATAGTATGACCCGCACGACATTTTGTTTGTAAGCAGGACACATAGACCAATGACCTTGTCATTGTTAATAGCTAATTTCCAATTGGGAGATAGAAGGGGCTAATGTTCATCAAATTATATTCCCGATTTTGCTTTCGATTTTCTTGTTCAAAATCGTTTGGTTCAAAATATATTTTTCAAGGATATTAGAACATCGAAGATTAATGGTATTTTATGTTTATTGAAAGAAGTAAACACACCATGATTAGATTTGTATAAATATAAGTTTATTTACATTGCAACAGATACTCTTGTTGACTGAACAAGAGCGAGTTATAAGTGTAGACTGATTATAGTTAATGTAAGAATATTACTTAATTAAAAATAATAATTACAACATTCTAGCCCTGAGTACGCCTCTTGATATTAATTTAAATATAGTACAACATAGACATAAGTTTGTTTCATCAGAGTCCAAATTTAGGCTTATGCCCTCCTCAAAGACGCCAGTCACTCTTTCTTTACTTTTTTTTTGTTTAAAATATTAACAGTCCACCGTCCTATAATAATGATTTACAATCGATTTATTTTTTTTCTCGCATCATTGCACAATAAAAACTTACTCTAGTTACGGGTCGCATCTTGTGCGAAAGAGATAATCGCCGCTGATTACTGAGCGAAATATCAAAGCACAAACGGCGCTTTCACGTTTCGAGGGTTTGAGCTTAGCTCCGACAATATTTTATTGTTGAAGTGAAAACAATAATACAGGTGGAGAAGCTACATACGAGTCGATCGGGTCGCTCTCGTCAGAGTAATCTTGGAGTAATCAGATTACAGAGGATCCATATTAGTTCAACTTTCTCCAAACATCATAGTGTTCTAAAAATCTATTACATATATTCGTATATTTTTTCATAAAAATGGATAAAATATTCTTTACACATCACGACCATTTAAAAAAGCTTCAATTTTTTTTAGGATAAAAGTAAAAATTGCTTGTTCATAAAACACGTCAATATACCGCAATTGATATTCATACACAAAGTCAATGCTGAAAATTTATATATATAATATATATATGATAATATATAATGAATAATCTGACTATACGCATTATAAAGTTTAATATTAGCCTATGTTTTGAAGCAAGTATAGCGATTCAATTGTTCAAAACATAAATTGAAATTTGATTTCAAAAGTGACTAATATGATCGAAGCTTTAACAATTATAAATAAAATTTTCGTATAAACATTGATATGTACAAATAAAGCATAAATAGTCACAATAGCAATCACAATACGTTACAATTAATAATTTTTTTTTCTCAACAATGCAATGATTTAATCTTAGGATTGCAACTAAAGAGATGGTTTCGGTTTAGCAATACTCGCTTAAAATTTCTCATTTAGAACACTATGTGTACAAAAAGAAACAAAAGCACGCGTAAACAATAAAATAGGAACAGTTTACGCGATCGATTATATCAATTATTTTTTTTTGTTTCCACCAATAAACTTTCCTATCGTTGTCTTAGAAAAATTTGTTTTCAAACACGCTACAATTTGTTTTATTATCGTTTCTTATTTCTTTTTTTTTTCTGTTATCCGCATAATAAGCACAGTATAAAAGTTGAGCATCAAATTGCATTTCTACTATCATAAATACATATTGATAAAAGAGAATTCACACGGTTCGCGTCGACGCACACGAGTTTTGACTCGTCTCCTTTTCCCCTTTTTCTGACCATGGCAGAAAAAAGCCTTGTGCAAAAACATGATTCGAATATATATATACAAGACTATTTCCTCAGGTTTACGTGTGAGTGTGGGTGCGTGTATTATATAAAAACGCTATATAATTTTTAGGCGCTTAAAAAAAGGTTTCTTTTGCTTCTCTCACGCAATGTCACTGCCCCTATAGGCATCCGTCGTAGTCGACATCTCCTCATTGCTGCTGTTGTCTCTCCCCTTTTGAATTCGCCCACTAGGGTTGTTCTTTTTTTTTGTTTGTTTGTTTTTTGTTTGACCAAAACTGCACTTTAGCTGCGCGGACACAAAGTCTGAGCGTTTTTCTGCTGCATCAAAAATCGCGAGCGCAGCGTTCTTTTGAGGTATGGCACGGGTGAAAAGTAGGTGTGAAGCGAGCCTGCTGCAAGGGCCAGGCTGTGTTATGGTGGCGGCGCTCGCCTCTGGGGCTCGGGCGTGTAGTGGTGGAGACGTGAGTAGAGGTGCTGCGGACTGCCCGGCACGGAGCTACTCTCTGAGAGCCGTCGCGGCGGCGGTATCGGCGGCGATGGCGAGACGTACCTGCCGTGGGACAGAATTCATGGTTCTAAGCAGCTATTTTTAAAACCGAGTTCTACACGTCAATTTTTTATGTAGCTATTTTGAAAAGTTTTTGGGGGAAATTTATTATTTTCTAGTGTTGAATAATATAATAACCGGGCTAGGTATGAAAGTTAAACGAATCTTGTATGTTATATATTTAGATGGAGAGATTTGAGATTGTTTGTCGTTTCTTTAAATACCACCCAAAACTGACAAGATTTAAAAAAATTATAAGAACTAATGTTATGTTAATATTTGTTTAAAATAAGAATTAATTATTTGATTATAAAAAATTTATCTTTTTTTAAAAGGATCGACAAGCATCTTCAACATCCTTTAAGGAATGTAAAGAAAATTTTATGAAACAGTGTAGAACTCTGCCTTAAAAGTTTAATATACTTGAAATACAACATAATGGCATTTATCACAACATTTTTAACAATTGCACAAATATCGCATTTAAAAACCACATGAATTTTCGAAAAACATAGAAATTATTTTGACAGAGTATAATGACTGGAGAATGGCCAGGAAGGAAGATGGCTCCCCATTTACACAGAACTAAATTTTTAGGATGAAGTTTTTGAAGAAAACGACGGGTACGAATTTTATTCCTTTCCAAATATACCATGAACTATTGACCTTCAATTTTAAAGTCATCTTCTTCAAAAACCCCATCCTGAGAAGTTATTCGAATGTATCCATACTTTTGTCTTATTCTGTATATGAAAACAATACATACAAGTCATGATACAAATAAAGATTTTAAATTAAATTTCAATATACGAAATCATCATACAGGTAAATTTTATTGATACAAATTAAGAATTTTTAATTTTAAAAATTTTATTCTGGGAAAAATTGAAGAAAAATAAATAGCGATTCCTTACCTCCTTGGAAAGAAGGGAGAAGCCTGCTCTCCCAAATTCCTTCTCAGAAGAAGTGGAGATTCGCCGCGATTGAATCTCGGCGGTGGCTCCGGGGAAGGTTCCCGATCACTACCAAGCCTGAGTCTTACGTACGAAGCGAAACGTTTTTTCGCCGATTCTTTACTGTTTAATTGTACTTGAGGAACGGTAGAGGGAGGTTCTTGTTTTAATTGGTGCGCGAAACGGGAAATAAGTAATTGAGGGCTGGTTGAACTGTGTGATCCTTGTGGAGGAGGTTCAGAAGGAAACCTGCAATTGAGAGTAATTATTTTGGTGAGAAAAAAATAGTATTAGAAAATCTCCTTATTGGGAAGAAAATTCCATTTCTAGATTCATTCAAATCCAAACATAATATGATTACAGTCAGAAAAATTCTGATAAAAAGTAAATAATGAAAATTATTGGCTGTAATTCTGGGCTCCAGATACTTGAATAGTAACGGTATAGGAATATTAACTGATTAAAAATTATATATATTTTTAAAAGTATCCTTTATATAATATTCTTTATTTTTGCTACATACTGTGCAAAATGTACCTTTCTTATGGAATTTGTTTAAAAATGTATTTGGAGATCAAACGTATTGAAAACGAAATAATGAAAAGGCATATACAAATCAAGATATCAACAATACGATTCGATATTCATTAATGCCAATCAAAATCAAACATGAATGTCACCATATTAGTACTAATCTTACTTTCAAAGATTATAATATTGTAAACATATCATGCGATTAACGCATGAACGCATAATCAAAGAAACTTTTTTTCCTTACGTATTTATTAAGTTAATATCGTAATTGAAATATGATATCATTTTCAATCTCAAGTTCGCAATTTATGTGATAGCAATTGCATTTTAATTGATTGCAGTTTATCTAGCTGTGATAATCGGCAGACATTTTAATACATTATTTTAGAAAATTAATCATCGTAATTAATTATGGATTAAATTTACGATGTCGTAAAGTTTATAAAAACAATACAAACTATTTGTTCCAGCCTTTTGCCCCAGCTTTTTTTACACAAGTATAAGATAATACAAAACTGAGACGTACCTTTTACGACTAACCATAGGACTGGCATAAATATTCTGTGTTTGCACGTGAGTCTGAGGCACTGTCGGGATCTGTCCTAGTCGTTGCTGCACGATCGACGAGTATCTCTCGCTGGTCCCGGGCAGCTGTATCACCGGTGGATCGACGTTCTCCCGTCTCCAGGGCGAATAGTCCCTGGCGAATGGACTGAGTGACCTCGGGGCCGTCTGCCACCGCTCCCTACTGCAATCCCTCTCCTCGTACCGTCTGCCGCAATAGGGGGAGTAAGGCCTCGCCTCGGCATCGGCCAGACTCTGGACAGCGCAGTAGGGTGAGTAGGGCCTGCCGTTGCCGCTGCAGTCCTCGCTCTTACCGCAGCCGTTGCTCGCCTGCAGTCTGCCAGCCTCGTGGTTCTGGTGCTCCGACTGGTATTGGCGATAGGAGGGCGAGTACGGCCTCTGGAGACTGTTGCTGGCCTGACTGGAGGCCGGCGAGTAGGGCCTCGTGATCATGTCCCTGCGTCTGAGGGCGTAGGGACTGTAGGGCACGTAGCCGACGCCGTTCTCGATGCCGTAGAGTCGCGACGAAGCGCTGCTGCTGCTCGACGAGTTCAGTTGTTCTTTGGCGTTGCTGCTACTGTTGCTGTTGCTGTTGTTGCTGCTGCTGCTGCTATTGTTGAGGCTGCTGTTGTTGACGCAGCTCTGACTCCTTAAATGCACGGTTTGCTTGAGGGACACGTGACCTGAGGGTCGTTGCGGTGCCCCTGGGAATCTGAAACTGAATCGCAATGAAAGGTAGAAGGACGAGTCTTGGCCTAGTTGAAGCTGCAGTTGTAAGACGCTGTACCGATTCGTGAAAAGTGAAATAAGAAATTCGAATTCAATCGAGCAATATCGTTATGTAGTCTAGTGAGAAATTTCGGTACAACGACTATTAAACTTTCGGCTCCTGCTGGAAAAGCAGAAAAATTAATGCTGTAACATTATTAAGAGTTAGTTGAAGTTAGAACGTTAGTTTTATCATGCAACACAGAGGGGATGAGAGAAAGGAGAGCTTATATAGCGTATGTGTACAGATATGCAAGAGTATATATAACAAATGAAAAAGAAATATGCTTTCGTGCTGGGAGTCCGAACAGTAAAAAAAGACAATAGGTCTACATGTACAAAAAACTAGAGTCTGACATTGGCACAAATTGGTCATGTACATAATTTAGCGGAGAAGATCAGCAGAGTCTACGACGAAAAATATGTTTTTTTTATGACTTATGCGTAGCAAATATGCTGAAAGACGAGTAAAAAACGAGTATTGAAATAAATAAAAAAGAATGCTTACCATGAATGGGGGTTGAGGGTGGGGTGTGTAACAGGCGCGTGCACAAACCAAACAACTCGAAATGAAAATTGGACAGAGTTTTTTTGGACGTTTTTGAGGTGTACTCTTTTCTCTTTTTGTGTTTTGTTTTATGTTTCTCTTTTTTTTTTCGTTGGTTCTTTTCTTTTAATTATTTTTCGGGATTTTCGGAGACTTTTGTTTTGCAGAGGGACAGTTGGTGATGGTAAGTGGGAAGAACAAGGGCGGAGGGAGTGAGGATGCTACGCCGCGCTGCCTCCCTCAAGCTCAACGCTGTAACACAATTTAACACGCACGCAAACGTTTAATTGGAGCTGTACTAATGATATACTTCACTAGCATTTTGGAAATCGTTTAAACAAATATCTTATGCGATCATCTACTCTTGATAAGAATTGAGTTTGAACGAAAAAAAAGAACAAAATAGTCAAATAAATCAAAAACAGAAATAATAATAATAATAATAATAATAGTAATAATAATAAAGACTAGAGGTAATAACAATTGGTGCGTTAAATATTCAATTATGACGAGCATATCGTTACGCGATATATCCGATTACAGTCAGACCAAACCAAACATTACTACATTAGTCGGGGATCAATCATGCCGAGTGTTTCAAATTCATAACTATTTTGTACGTTTACAATCAATTCAAATAAATAAACTGTCAGCACAGTATTCTGTGACAGACGTATACTTTTAGGTAAAAAAAGGCATTCGATAATAATTTAAATGGAAATATATATATATATATATATGTATAATATATATTAAACAATTCTACTTCAACACAGCTCTCCGTAAAATACATGTTGAGTTAAATTATAAACTCTACTCACCTAGGTTCAAGTTGTCGCATAACTCTATAAAACCACTGGCAGCCAGAAGTTGGAACTGAAGAATTCATCTCTTGTTGGGCTTCATATTTTTTGATGAAAGGATGATCCATTAATTTATTGTATTTTGGCCGATGCTTATAATTCTTTGTAAGGCAACAACTGACAAAGTTTTGAAATTCTTGCGAGAAGAGTGCATCAGAGGGTAGAGAAGGTGGATCATCTTGTACCACCCTACTCAATACCTACATAAAATTGAAAAATGAAATTTAGTTTTTAAAATCAACTAATTTGTTTAAGATACGATTAATTTAAAGGTCAGTTAATAAAAAATTACCTCAAAATCAGTCTTGCAGTCTCGATAAGGAAATACTCCAGTGGCTAATTCTACTAATGTAATACCTAGACTCCAAACATCTGCTCTAATATCATAATCAGGTTTTGTAGGATCTGGTGGGTCTATTCTTTCAGGCTAAAATAATAAAATAAATGCAATCTTTTAAAACGATTTTAACTTTTCATATGATATGAATAAAGTAATAATAAGAATATGTACAGCCATATATGCAGCACATCCAGCACTTCTCGTCTTGGCCTTACTATCCACTAATCGACCGGATATTCCAAAATCACATAGCTTCACTCCTCCAGTTTCATCCAAAAGAATATTGCTGGGCTTGACATCTCTGTGTATTACTCCATGTTTCTCTTTCAGGTACGACAAAGCTTTTACCGTCTGTTGTTACAAAGTTTACAATTATATCAAGTATAACAGTAAATATTTATATTTAAATTATGCCAAAACATTACTTATTGCTTTGATAAAGAGAAAATTTTATAACTATTATTTAATACAAAACAAAATATATACAAAGTCAAATAAGTAATTATAAGTGGTTTAAACAATGCAATGAGCAAGTTTAAGGTATGTCTCTGCCTACAATCCCAAACAAAAATGTAGTAAGTGCTGATCTAAACGAGTCTGTCCATGCCTGCTTGTTATGTTGCCGGAGAGACGGAAAAGCTTCAAGGACTACCTCATGTGGCCGTAAGTTCCTCCCCACTCGTTTTATCTCTCTTGCTCCCATGAATTCGCTCAAAGAATTTAACAAAACCAACATGACTCCTAAATTTCAAGAATAATATGTATGGCATTGTTTCAATAACATATTAGTTTTTTAAGAAAATTTAAAGAAAAGTTTTACAATAAGCAACGAAAATGTTGCTTTTGCCACACTTCGTTATAGGGATTACATATTAAATATGTAAGCTTTGACATTTGATGTCTTTGTTTCTCTAAGGTAAAATTTCTTGACATTTTAACAGTATAATATGTGCATCACAATTCTTAACACGTAGTTAAAATTTTAAACAAATCCTAAGAAACCCAATATTTCAGAGACATACCTTAATGGCTGATAACATAAATCAATACATACTGCTACTGTAACTTTTCCTAAAAAATCTTCAGGTATTGCTTGCCTGCTTCTTTTTAAAAGCTTGTCTAAGCAAGTAACCATTAATTCCATGCAAATCCACACATCAGATTCTGTGATAAAACAGCCAAGACATTGCACAATGTATGGACAATCATGAGACTTCAAAACAACATCTAAATCCATGATTATCCTTTTGTTTTCATCTGCGTTTCCTGATCGACGCATCTGTTTTACAGCTATAATAACTCCACTAGGTTTATGCCTCATCTTGACAACATGCCCACAAGTACCATTACCAAGTTCTCCCAAATGCTCCAAATCTTTCATATCTGTCTGATACTTTTGACCATTGATATTGAGAATACCATTCATTTTCATGATCTCTTGCATTTTAGATTCTACTTCGCCATCATGCCTTTTGAATGGATTCATATGCGAAACTGGCAGATCTAGCTGCCTTCTTGGTCTCGTTGGAGTTCCCATATCACCAACTATTTTAAAAGGTAAAAATCTAAGGATTACACTACAGAATTTTGTTGTTATACATTTTATAATATTAGTAATGATCAAGAAAAAATAAAACTAGAGTCACACTACAGAAATTATCCAACAGACCCTGTCTACCAAACCACCTTAGAGATTCCCACCAGTTTCGGACGTTTTTCAGAAATGTATTGATACTTTATGTAATCGGTAGGTAGTTAATCACGAGTACGTACGTGTGCATACATGAGGGGGCGGAGGGAGTATTAAAATATACAAAGTAATCAACATAACCTGTACGCACTTCGCGCTATGGCTATCTACTTGGAATTATAAACTACGTAAAGGTCGAGCTCGAGTAAAATATATTCGACACAGTCATGCATTGAAAAGAGGCTTACGTTGTTTGGGCCTAGCAAGGGCCGGGCTTAGACAGGGGTTGGCAGCGGGGTGGGCCATCGATGAGGTCTGGTGTTGCTGGTGTTGCTGCTGCGGCTGCTGCGGCTGCTGCTGCTGCTGCATCTGCTGCATCTGCATCTCGCTGCCCTGTTGTTGTTGTTTGTCTTTGTCCCTCAGCTGATTTTCCGCTCTGAGTCGTTCCTGAAGATTCAGAATCTGGTTCTCCAACGTGCTCGACATCGCGAGGGCGACGACGGAGACGACGAGGACGAGGACGACGACGTCGACGGCACTTTGACGGCACAGCAGCACACACGAAACGACAGCAACGACGACGGCAGCTCGCGGTTGGCGCAACTTGACAATTTTCGCATCACTTATCTGCCCTTTTTGGCAGCGCGCGCGCCGAGAGAGGAGTGAGTGAGTGAGAAAGAGAGAAAGAGAGAGAGAGAGGAGGGAAAAGAGCCAAGAGAGAGAGAGAGAGATGGCCAACGTCTACGAGTCGACAACGTATCCAGCACTGGCTCGACTTTACGACCGACACTGCCACTGCCTCAAAGAGCTTATTAGGCTTCTTCTCACTCTCCATCTCGTTCTCGCTAGGTATCACTTTTTTACTGGCGCAAAAAGCTGTCCACTGTGCGCCATGGGTAACATGGGTTGCGCGCACGCGACCCTTTTACACTTGTTCTTCTCGCTATTCGGGATTCGTTTTTTGCTCGGGTATTTAAGTCAATTACTTTGGGGGTAGTTGCTAATTTAAGGATCCGCTTGTCAAGTTTGATTACTTTTTTGTATGATTCTAAAGATTATTTGTATTAAGAGACACATATTTATATAATTTCATTTCTGTTTGAAACGATAATGTGATAAGGGCTTGGTACAATACCTGCTTGCAAAAGCTCACTTTCCTATTCTCTCTGATTCGTGCACGTATACCTATGCGTACAGCCAGGTATATACGTATTTATAATAGATAGTATTTAAAATTGAATTGAATATTTGGATTATTAGCTGCTTTTCGAGGTATGCAGTACGTTATTAGGTACTGATAAAAAATATATTAAAAATACTTTAAAATAGGTTTATTTAATAAAGTGTATAACTTTACCAAAAACGTTAATGCTAGTAAATGTTAATCAATTAATAAAATTAAAAAATGTTTCAAAATTTTGAATAAATATAAAATATGATATTTGAACAGTTCTGTTTCAATTCTTTATTTTTAGATAAATAATTTTCAAATGTGATGATTTTTTTCAATAGGTACTTATAAATTTCAAACTATATTTTATTAGTACTTATTAATGATGAAGAATTAATAGAATTTATGTAATTGGAAAATTGCACAATTTTATGTACAATAGTTTTATTATTCTATTGTATATTACATTAAAATTCATCATTATAAATATAAAGAGTGACTTGGTTTTTTACAAAGTTGTTTTTATTGTTTTAACATTTTTTGAATTGTCAGTAAACGCCAAGGCGGTTTTCGTAGTTTTTCCGATATAATTAAAAAAATTTTTTTCTCTTAAGTTCTATTTCGTTTACAAAATCACTGGAGAACAGCAGCATTGGCAGCAATACTTGGATTATTAACAATTTCTCCCAAACTTTCCAGCAGTTCTTTCCTGTAGTCATCAAAGTCACCATCAATTTCATTGATTGTTTGATTCTCAATCACATATAAACAGCACTCAGTGTCTCTTATAAGTCGCTCGTCGTGAGAAACTATAACAACACCACCCTTATATCTGCTGATGGCTTCTCCTAAGGCATCAATGGATTCTATGTCCAAATTATTTGTAGGTTCATCCAAAATGAGTACATCAGGTGCATTAAGGCAAAGTTCTGCTAAAGCAACTCTTGCTTTTTGTCCACCAGAAAGATCTTTCATTTTAATAGTATGTGCATGAGAGCTTAATCCGAAAGTTCCCAATTGCTTTCTTGCTTTTTCATAAGGAAGATCAAACAAACGCATTAAATACTCAGTTGGACTTTCTTCAGCTGTAAGATGTTCTCCAGAATGTTGGTCAAACCTTCCTATCCTCTGTGAGATGAAAATTTATTAAATTTATTAAATATAATGTTTGATAAATAAATAAATTTCAATTTTATTGAGAATTCAGTTTTAACTCACCAATCTGTGATTTCTAATAAGTTCTCCTTTTACTGGTGTTAGTTCTCCAACTAATAATTTCAAGAATGTGGTTTTACCGACGCCATTGGGACCAACTATAGCTACACGTGAACTTAAATCTATACCAAAATCAGCATCAATTAAAAGGGGTTTCTGACCTTCATAAGCAAACGTAACATCTGGAAAAAAAATTTGTCAATTTTTATCAAATTATAACAATTTTTAATTCACGTATTAAAAAAAATTACCATGAAGTCCAAGAATAGGAGGTTGAAGTGGTGGTGGATCTGGAAAACTAAACTTGACAAGATACTCCCTTGGTTTTTGTAAGAGTTCTGTTGGTCCAGTATCTTCTTCCTGTTTCTGTATTTTAGTTCTATTTTTCTCTTGTTTTCGTGTAAGGGCTTCTTTTTGTTTTTTTTCTGCTTGCTTTTTACTTTGACCCTGAGACTTCAAATTTTTAATTTTTTTTTCTTGTTGCTCATATGCCTTTAACATTTCTTTGCATTTTTGTGCGTACATTTTCTTGAACATACTGTAGTTACCTTTGTAATAAAATAATTTTTGTTGATCTAAATGCATAATATCTGTACAAACATTGTCGAGAAAACTTTGGTCGTGAGAAACAACCAATAAAGTTTTTTTCCACCCTTGTAAGTAATTGTCTAACCAAATGACAGCATTTAAATCTAAGTGATTTGTAGGTTCATCCAATAACAACAGTGTAGGCTCTAAAAACAATGCTCTAGCTAAGGAAACACGCATACGCCAGCCTCCAGAAAAATTCTTAGTGGCTCGACCCTGCATTTCTTTACTGAATCCTAAACCAGCAAGGATTCTACGTGCTCTTGGTTCCGCGGAATCAGCACCAATAGCTTTTAATTCTTCATAAACCTAAAATCAATTTTGGAATTTTAAATACTTTCGTACCTTACTTAGTGAATTTTCAATTCATGTAATAATATCTTACTTCTTGTAATCTGTCCTGAACAGTAGTGTCGCCCTGTTCAATTTTTTCTTCCAACTTTTTGCATTCTTCCTGCAATTCGTTGCACTTTACATCAGCTTTTAAAACTACTTCGACTGCTGGTGTATTGTCAGCAACAACTTCTTGTTCGCAGTAAAGAATATCGATATTAGGTGGAATATTAAATGCTCGTTTCGCAAGATGACGTAACAATGTAGTTTTTCCATGTCTACACTTACATTACAAATTACAATATATATTAGATTTAAAAACAATATATATTCTAGTGACTAAAACTTGAGAATTTATCAAATAGAAAAGCTGTACTGACCCATTTGGACCCACAAGACCATAACGTCTGCCTTGTGCAATAAGAAGATTCGCGTTAGTAAAAAGTTCTTTGCCCTTGGCAGCGATACTGAAGTTTTCAACTTTAATATCAACAGCATTTTCCAGCTGTTGGGTACCACGGGTTTGCGCTTGGCTTTGAGAAACAGTAAAATTTGACTCGAGTTCACTGTGCCCCTGGCCCCCCGTTTTGGTTAGCATTTCAATAGTCCTTTCATATTCCTGCTGCTTTTTTAACTTCTTCTTTTCTTTGTGCGTTAATTTCTTCGTCCCCGTCTCCTCGATTTCCAGATCGGCAACGTTCTGTTCTAGGTCCGACATTTTTTGTATACTTTAATTTTGACACTTTAAAAAATCTTATCGTTCCACCTCGCCATGCGCTACAGAGCGGCTACACAAGCCAAAAGAAATTGTGCGGTTCCGCACAGTACCAAAGCTAGCAGCTGGAGTAGCTGTAGCTCAGAAAAGGCACGCTAACCTAGAATCCTTTACGTTAGAGTTTCAGTCTGTCTGCTCAGTGATCACCATTTACGCCAACGCAATGTGAGAGCCAATAGAAAATTGAGAAAGCCATGTCTTTTGGTTTTCCCGCTACATAACATTATTATGTAGGACGTATAGGTAGATAAGATTGGTATAGCTATTATATTATAGCTATAGAGTAAACATATGAATTTCATTTTATGTATATCTGCACTATATCAGCTTATTTCACTTATAATTATATTTATTATTGTACTCACAGGATCTATTTTGAAATATTGACAAAGACACAATAAAAGACGTGTTAGTAAACTAACCAATTTATAAAAAACGCACTTTTTTAAACTTGAACAATATTAAACAAAGTGTTTAATTTGCTATTTCAATTCAATAGATATAGCTAAAATGACGGAATTCAAATATGCAGCAGCAAGAAATAGATTAAAAACTTCACAGCGATTTTTATCCTACCTCGAAAAACATCGAATTTATGAGTTATTTCAGGTAAGACTTTCAATGCTTTTATGTTTTTACTATTTCTTTGGCAAATATTTTAATACTTTATAACTTATATCGGTTATGTAAATTAAGGAATTGTCGTCGATGCTATTGATAAAAAAACCAGATGATCACCTACTTTATTTGAAGCAAAGTATTTGCCATGCTGCTCGAAGACTTGATGCACCAAGAATTATTATTTTGGCACCACCTAAATTTGGTATTTAAAATACATATTTTAGATTTTCATATAAATAATTTCGATTTATAACAAACTGAATGTGGATATGCTGTGTAGATAAACTGAAATTGGGTGAGATTTTAAGCACGAAATTAGAAATACCTCTGATAACTATGAGTGACATAAATATAATTGGTGATACAGATTCAGTAAGACTTTGCCACAATTAGTAGATAATATATTTCGTTTTTACAAGTAGGTTACGTTCATTTCTATTTCATTGACAGATATGTGAAACGGACCCAGGTTATACTGTTCAAAACTTAAGGTTTTGCCTAATAAATTATATGAAAATGGATAATGATGGATGGATATTTGTGGGTATGTTTTTTTTATATAAGCATATATAATTATTATATTGATTAATTTGAGATAATGATATTATTATCATAATAAATTATATTTCTCGTAAAAAATACCTTTAAAAGAACTATAAATGTGTAAATGTAAAATCGATTAACGCGAATTTTGATCGCAATGTTATTCATACTTGCGTGAACACAATAACTTTTACGGCTTCTCTTCATCAAAAATTAGATTTCCCTCGATCGGAGCAAGACGCTCGCTGTCTTCTACGAAGCGGAATACTACCATCTCACGTTATTGATCTCGTTTTTACGGGTAAATAAAACTAGTGCATAAAGAAAAGTTTCATATTTTCATGCTTATATAATTAACGAAGAAAATGATTATTTCGAAAACATATTATGTATATCATCTCAGGACCGAAGGAATTTTCATCAAATCCTACCTACTATAGAGAATTGCGAGCTCTGCGGCACGTTTTTTCAGAACAAATAACGGTTACTCGAAAAAATACAAATATATTTAAATTTTTTTATCAATACAGTATCTGCGTGAAATTTTAACAGATTTATATTACACTAGGCGATAGAAGTTAACTGCAAGAAAGATAAAGAAATAGCTGCAGAAATCTTAGATCTGGTGAAGCTTCGAAATTATTCTCCAGCGCCAACAATGTTCCGGGTACTATTGATAGATTTTGTGGACTTGACTAGGTCTAAATGTTTAGGACAGCATATTGCTGCAGAATTCGGTATTATTCATAGTAAGTTGTTTTTTGTATAAAGATAAATAATTTTGAAATATGTAAGTATAATTATATACGTAAATTTCGTTTTGCTATTAGTCGACTTTAATGAAGTTGTGAAGAAAATTTGCTTGCAAGACACCGACTTAGGTGATGTAATACGAGAAATGAATTGCAAATTGGAATGTTTACCTATTGAAATCAGGATTCAAGCATTTGAGGTATTAAATTATTTATTTATGAATCAACAAAAGATTAAACATTTTTTAATTTTATTAATACTGTATACTTCATCCACTTGATCATAGGAATTTTTATTGCAATCTGAAGGCATGAGAAGAGGATGGGTCTTGACGGGATTCGTCAATTCTGTTAATGATTTTAAGCAGCTGGATATGACGGATACCCCACCCAACAGGTACATTGATTTTTAATCATTTTGTACTGAACTGATTTTGTAATGCCAGATGCATATCATTCTAGAGTAATTATGATAGTACAGAAGAATCAAGATTCCGAGAAAACAATATCAAGCATCGACTACAGCCAAATTCCGGAAAAAGTATGTCCCGATACGGAAAGAAAATATGTAAGTAGTCAAAGAATATCCTTCAAATTAATTCTCTAACAAACTTGAAAATTTCACGTATCGTCGACATTACTCTTAATGCGGTAAAATCGATAATAATTCAAATAATAATATTATATTCGAGTAGACGTGCGTAGCCGAACAAGATATCGAAGAGTTAATAAATTACGCCGGCGAAAGTTCGAAAGTTATCGAGGAACACCACGAGACAAAAGTCATCGAAGGAAAAATTGACGCTTATCTTATGCAACCGAGGCCGTGTGTACCGCCGAGGCTACCGAGGCAGTCTTGTCCGATCAAACCGGAAGATATTGAATTCGATCCCGACGACGAGCCGAATACCGAAGTCTTTGACTACATTCGCGAACCAGAACCAACATTACCTTTGATATAAATATTTTTAGCCCTACAGCATCATTTTTTACTATTTTTAATACTTCTATTTAATACTTTAATAAAACTAATTCGAATTCCTAAATTTTGTGCATTTTTTTGTTCGTCAATTAAGGTATCGATATAAAGTGGATCATGAAAATAGTTATAAGAATGAAATTATCGAATTGGTCATAAAAAACTATCGACTTGTGCTCAAATAGAATATAAAATCACAAAAATCATAAAACGTATCCAAAATAAAACCAGTCCCCATCTATCTCGGCACTTCAAAGCGAACGCGCAACATAAACCAATATCGCCGCCAATGAACCGTTTTACTCAAAGCGTGTCCTGCAGCACCGTGCACAAAGAGCGACATTCAATTCCCCCCGGTCTAATAAACTACATGTACCCGGGGCATTTTACCCGAAAAGCCGCCGCGCAGCAGACGGAATCACGATAGAGAGAGGGGGAGAGAGAAAGTGTCGTTCCGCGCGCGCCTGCAAGTTGAATTAAAGCCACAGCGACGCCCGAGCTAATGCACGTAATTGCCTCAAACGCGAAGAATATTTCGGGATCAAGGTCGCATGCGGGAGCGAAGGTATCTATAAAGCGCGCGGAGAGAGCTAGGCGAGAGTGCGCAGGACCTGCAGCTCGATGGGGGGATGGAAACCTATACGTGTGTGTCGTAGCCTCGAGCGCGAGTCGCTGCTGTATCCGCGTGCATGCGGGTCGCGCAGTTCGATGGAGGGTGGGGGTCGAGTTCGACCCGACGCCCCAGAGACACCTTTGCGCCCCTTTGCTACTAGGCTTACAGGAGCCGCTCGCAAGGACTTTGCGCCACCCGTACGTTTACTTACGTGTGTATTTAAATAAACCTCGAGAGTTAGCTGTATATAATTAGCGAAAAATATGAATAGTTTATTTTCAGGAGCTTAAATATTATTAAAAATAATTCTTAATGCGTTTTAAGATCATTATAACAATTTTGGATTTTCTTGAAACTTTCGGCTACTTAATACTTTTCATAAAAAATTATGAAACCCGTGTCTCAACTTTTGTTAAAAAGCCCCTGGATTTATATAGATATCTTATCTCTTACAGTCAAATATATATATACACATAAAGATGCACATTAATGTATAAAATAAATATGGATAGGTAAATATTTTTAGAATTAGAGCTTATTATTTCGTTCAAAAATGAATCTCTGAAAGTTTTAAAAAAATTCATCACTCTTATCCCTGGTCATCTCCTTATTAGTCAGTTGAGAAAAATGAATATTAAAACCACTTTTAACACGTAAAATATTTGTTTCAATTTGGTATCGTTATAGCTTCGTATATCGGTTAATCATAAAAATGTCCTTCTAAAAAAAGTTACTTTCAAGCTCCGAGACTCAATAGGTATATATAGGTATGCACGAGCGGGATGCGCATAACGGACCAAGTATCGTACGAACGTGCGCATCGCTCGCGTTTATTCTCCAGAATCTTCCGATTTGAACTGCATTCCATATACGGCAGGAGTTGGTGATAGGAGACCATAGAGCGGCAGGACAAAACGTTCGAGCCGGGGGTTGCGCGCTTCTCGTTATCAGTATTCTCACCCCGAGCACGTGCGTCGAGAGACACCTTTGCGCCCCTTTGTTACCAGGATGACAGGAGAGTCGCAAAACGAGCCGATCCAATAAACGTATAATCTATGTATGTATGTAGCTGTTCTGAAACGGGATCGTGCAATCAGTAGTTCTATGGGATGGTGAGATATTAGTACGGTACAAGAACAAACATATATATATATTTATAGGAAAGCGTTGTATATAACCAATGAAATAACAATGTTGCATGCTAATAACTGTACCTTATCATGCTTTTGAGGTCTATTTACCATTTGATCGACATAAATATTTGTTGGTTTCTACAAATAACTACATATAACAAGGATTTCATCTTAAGGACGTTTGGCAGTAATTTCGAAAATGTCAAAAAAATCTGAATATTTAATATGTTATTCCTAGCATAAACAAACTACGAATTCCATGTTTTTCTCAGATTTGTTTACAGTTTCAGTGGCGAGCTAATCAAAGTGAAATAAAAGAAATTTAACACGTACTTTTACGGGGCGCCAAGCGGTGCAAGGGTTTCATACAGAAAATAGTCACTTATTGAATGTGATAACAATGTTTTATATCGTAAATTAGCCTTTTTTCTTTATAAAATTAAGAAAATAGTCTAATTTAATCGATAAAAATTTTGAAATTGGGTTTTCATATTAAATAAATGACTATTTTTTTATATGAAACCTTTGCGCTCCATAAGAGTACGTGTTAAATGGTATCTTTTATTTCTCTTTGATATATTCAACAAAGAAGCGATTAATATAAATCTGAAAAAAATCTGATGATCAATTTGATATTCAATATATTCTAATTACGAAATTAATATTTTAATGTAATACATAAATTAAAGTAATTAATTCAAAGAATATATAGTAATAAAAAAAAAATTTTACCAGCTATTTTGACAATTACTCCGTTACAATTTCACGTGTCTACTTTCTACAAGTGGTCGTGCCCTTATAATCGATGCAGAGTAGAACAGCCTGTTACATGACTCAGAGATTATATAACTGTATACATACAGTTCGAGCGGAGGTCTCGCGATATATGCAGTCCCAGGCCGAGTGCACGTGCGCCAAGAGACACCTTTGCGCCCCTTTGTTACTAGGCTCTCAGGAAAAGTGGAAAAG
The DNA here is from genome assembly GCA_900490025.1 of Megastigmus dorsalis. Taxonomy (NCBI): domain Eukaryota; kingdom Metazoa; phylum Arthropoda; class Insecta; order Hymenoptera; family Megastigmidae; genus Megastigmus; species Megastigmus dorsalis. The sequence goes on along the minus strand of UELU01138552.1, from coordinate 15,660 downwards.
AAAATCGCGTAAAATGCATCTATATATAAGGCAATTTAGCTATACCTATATCATCGACAATGAAATATTTTTTAAAGTTAAAATATTTTTTAAACGATCTTTTGACGTTTATTGCTAAGAAGTCATGACAGTGAAATAAAACAATAGCTTGATATATTCTCTACGTTTGTTTAAACAATCTTCCCAACGAAAAAAGCAATTGTCAATATTTTAAACAAACTTTCACGGAGGTTAAACGCTGATCAACAAAATCAAAACTTAATCGAAGTCTCTAACTTTTATATTATATAGATATAAAATTATCTTTAAAATTCACTTATAATGCAGATGTATGTATATATGATTACAATAAGCGTATAGCTATATATATCGTTCACGCTGTTTCAGAAACCAGCAGCTCGAACCGCATTCCATATAAGTAAAGTAAGGGTAGCAGGAGAGCATGTCGCATAGTAGGTATAGACCGTGTCAGGGGGTTGCAAGCGTTATCAGCAATCTCACCCCGAGCACGTGCGCCGAGAGACACCCCTGTGCCCCTTTGATACTAGGATAGCAGGAGGAGTCGAGGTCATCCTAGAAAAAGGAGCGACCCGAGTTATATAGATAACGAAAATATAGGATAGGCTGCCTGAAATATATTTAAAGTTTTCGAACAATATTATATGTATAAGTAAGTATTAAAGATTTCAAACAAAGTCTGAATTTTTCGATGTCAAAACGACATATATATAATATAGTAAAGTCTATATATCCACTTTACAATTAAAAATAGCAAATCATTTTTTAACAAAATATTAAATATTTAAAGGCTATCAAATTTTACTACGGTAATCGATACCTTTTCAAGTTTCTCAATATGCGATCCTATGAATATATATTGTATAATATTTTATTTGATAATTTTCTACATATTTTAATAATAATCTGATTCAAGAATAGATAATGAATTATTAAAAGCGCGAAGAGCATATTAACTATCATATACATAGCTATAAATATATGCAATTCAGATATAAGTTAGTATAGTCATACTTCTTTAAGTCTGAGCTGTATTTAATTTCAGCTCATTGCATTTTTCTTGTTTTCATAACAATTATAAATAAAGTATAAGTACTTTTTTCAAACGTTTCATTTAATTTACAATACTAGTTTGGATTTATTTATCGAATTTGTTAACCATAGCCTCTTATAGTCGATAATATATACAACTTGAGTAGATAATGTACGAAATCGTTCAGCCAATATCCCTTTGAGATTTTCAAGCAACTGTACAAAATGATAGTTTTTATTACAAGAATAACATGTTTATAATTTAATCGACGCACCATAAGTCTCAACATTAAACAACGAATTAGGAACAAGCCACTCGTGCAAATCAAAAGTCACAAAACTTAATATAAATCGTTCCCGATTCCCCAGCCTGCAAAATTCTTCGCTCCCAAAGCCCATCCTGCACCAATAAAACGAAAAAAATCCCCTGCAAGCATATCCGGGATCTCGATCAGCCGCAAACGTAGGTATAGGACGACGCACGTCCGGCCTCACCGGATGCAAACAGGAAGTGTCAGGTTAGGACAGTAGACAGTCAGCGGAGGTCGTGTGCAGCATTCTCCCTCTATATAGAGCGAGCGCGCGCGCGCAACTTATAAAGTATGCGCGCCTGCAGTACGCTCCTGAATCCCCTAGAGTCGAACTCGTAGACTCCACCCCCTCGTCGCTTTCTCTCTCACATATAGCTCTGCACACACGCCGCACGCACTCTGCATCGAATGCCACCCATCCAGCAGAGCTTCGCGTTAAGATCCAGAGTCCCGGAAGTGGCACGCGGCACGGGGGTAACATGACGGCGCATCGTGCAGAGCGGACCGGACCAGAGCGCCTCTGTTTATATATATTATTATATATACACTGCATACACAGATAAGTGACACACGTGTGTACGCACGAGCCGAGGCGCGAACCAACACGTGGAATCGTTCGAGACGCGGCCAGGATAGCAGCAAGCAATCGGAAGGATCCTTTCGACGCGACGCCACCCCGTCTACAGTCGCGGGGTTCGCGCGCCTCATAGAGCTTGCGGCTCTTCTGCTCACCTGTTAACGGAGGGTGACTCCCGGTTCAACTTGCTTGCTCCCACTGGGGCCTCCTCCGATGCTCCTATCCTCCACCTCTGCATATATATGTATAATACAACGCGCGTACCCCGATCAAGGAATGTCACCTTATGCAGCATGCATTCCCTCAGCGAGTGCGTCTCTTAAGACATCGAAAGCAACGCGAGCGCGCGCATCGTTTTTCCGCATGTGCGGAATTCCGGGGCACGTGTGTATATATAGGTTGTGGACAGGTGCGCTTTGTTCAGGTGCACACGCGAGGATAGCGAGTCGCGCGTGGGACACTTGCACGGGGGAAGGAGGGTAGAATATCGAAGACCGCGGACGTGCGCCGCTTCGACCATATAAGCCGTTCTCCTAACATATTTACCTTTACGCATATTCTGCCGATCAGGACGGCATATGCGGTCGCGCGATACACGCGGCCGAGCGACTGTACCCCAATTTTTCCACCCCTGTAGCTCCCGCGCGCGCACAAAAAGCTCCAGCCCGCAGAGTGAGAGAGGGAGAGAGAGGGAGGCGTAGAGCAAGCGCGGAAAGGAAAAATGGAGGCGAGAGCTTTCACCGATGCGAGGAGCATTCGGTCGAACAGGACAGCAGCAGCAGCAGCAACAAGGACCCGGTGTAGATCGGCTCGAGAGCTTGCGGATGGTGCGCGCATCGGGGGTGAACTGGATGACAAGGCTATGTATAGTCCGTCGACGGCCGCGCGGTCCACGTCAACGTCGCGTCACGCGTCAAAAGAACAGCGCCAGAAGCATTCCCACCACCAGGAAGCCATAATTTTCCGCGTCTGGCTTGGCGCGAAACCAGCCTCGCGAGCTCATCCGCAAAGGCGCCGAGGGGGAGGGAACGAGCCGCTCGGAGGATTTGCCGCCACACCCCTCTTTTTTGCCCCGCCGCTGCACTCGCGGCTGCCGACGGAAAGAAGGAAGGAAGCTCGGCTCCTCGCGGCACAGGACAACAGGATCTTCTTTTGCTGCGCCTATACTTGTGTGCTTGTGGGGAAGCGCGACTTCGAGGTTTTTTTTTGTAGTTTCGAGAAAAGCTATAGGATAAAATGAAGTCAATAAGTGAGATTAAGTAGTAACAGTCATTAGTCGATGATGGATATTTAGTTCTTTCGCGTAGATGCAATAATTACGGTCTCATGTTCACGTTTACTCAACTTCAACTCAATTTTAATATAATAGCTATTACCTTTGTTAATTTATCGAAACTGAAAAGTAAATTACTAAATTATTGTTCAAAATTAACCAAAAAAGTTCAATTATATTTTCGACTACTTTTAGCCATTTGATCATAGTCATTGACCAGAGCAGCAAAGCATATTATTTTGTCAAAACATTTTTATGGGTGCACAAGAAATAAATATGCAGAGATGATTATTTTTTTTAAACTTCTGTGCGCACAAAAGCTTTTCTACCCTGCCGCAAAGCTTCTAGAGCGTCGTTTGAATGGCCTCGCTCTATATAAGTATAGCGACTGGCGCCGCACTGTCTATCGCTCGTCTCGCTCGATCGCCCACGCGCTCGCGCTAACCCTCCCCGAACCTAGGAGAACATGAAGCGCGAGTTGCTGGCCGCATTCTTTACATCCTATGTATACGAAAGCCTTTTTCTTTCTCAGACTAGCCTATTCGAAAAATATAAAAATCTTTTCTGGCAATATTTTATATATAAGGACTCGCTCGCGATCCTACATTTCCGCATTGCTTCGATGATTGACAATTTTTGTAAAACTGGTACAAGCGCTGTAGATGAGTTTTTTATACATTATTTTACATTCAAACTTGTATGATTTATTTATATATAGCAATTTGCATTTATTATTCTGATAATATTTAGTCTACCAAAAAAATGCATGTACTTACAACAGATTTAAATGATTTGACTTACTAGGCACGGGTTCAAAATATTGAACATAACTCATTTGTATACCTAGAGTGCGTTTTAATGTTGTCACGTGCAAACATGTACAAAACTAACAATTAATACTAAATTATTGATTTTTTTAATAACTAATGATACTTTTATTAAAATTGCAAAAACTGTTTTCCAACACATCGAGTTTAACTTTCCGAAATCAAGGGTCGCACGATCCTCCAACGTCTTACACTTCTAATCCCAGTCTGCGCAGCCGATCCACAAGCCACTCGAGCATGTGCAAAGCTACAAATTCTGAAATTTTCCATACGAAGCTCGCAAGCTCTTCAGGTACCAAAACTACCTGTTTCCCATCCTCAAAGTCTCCCCTTGAAAGCTCTCCCGCCAACTATACCTAACTGGATAAAAGCAGAATTCCAGAGCGCAAAAAGGAAATTTCGCCGCGCAGGCTAGAGAGTCTAATGCAATATGTCGTTGCGCAAAGTTTCGCACACATACCGCCACATAATTCGCAATAGGAGCGCGCCGCCGCGTAACGGGGGTAACAGGATTGACCTCAAATCGAGCTTCAAAGCACCGAGTTGTTTTTCTAACAGGGCAGCATGCCTCGACTGGAGGCTCACTCTCTATCTCTATCCTGTGTACATAATACCTATCGAGTAGCGACGGCTGTACGCTTAATCAGACAGCTTTTCCACCCCTTCCCCGGCTACACACACACACTCACACACTCACACACAGTCTAAATATAGGTATAGAAGAGCGAGACTTGTCGCGCGATAGGCGACGTATATATACGTATAATGGCGCGCGGTCTCGGCAGCTTAAGAGCCCAGCTTGAAGACGATTCAAACGGTACGGCGACAGGGTAGCAGAAATTGCGGGGCTTGGGTGTAGAAGCGATATCCTGCGCGGTCACGGGGGGCGCGAGAGGACAACAGCTCGAGGGGGAGGCGAATCGAGTTGGAAAAGCGCCTGCGCCGGACCGCGCGAACGCCCACGCGAACGTCTCTGCCCTCCCGGACGATAGGAGAGCATATGACGCGGAAAGCTCGGCTACGGCATCGGCGCTCTCCGATGATCCTTGCGGTCTATATGCTTTTATTTGGCTGCAGCTTCGGCTCGGCTGCGGACTGTAGGAGATTTTGGAGCGGGTATCGCGCGATGCACTTTTTATCGTCGCTGACGAACGTGTAAGATGCCATTTGAAATGCGCCTATTGTGATTTTTCTATAAACGTTGCGTTCGAACGTTATTTTTTGGGTACTTATAGCTAATTATTTATTATTCGGTTCAGTGTTTTGGTATATATGTACCTACTCAATGTGTAGCAAGCGTTAGCTTGTACATAAAATCGATTGTATTAATATCGCAATTCAGTACATGTATAATATTTATAAATGAATTCATAATGTGTATATATTTTGAATGTTTTCGCATATGATTTTCTGCAACGATATTTTCACTCGACACTGTATATTAAATAAAATGTCGCAGCAGCTTGCAAAAAGCGAGCTCCTCTTTTATTCTACAATCTTATGAAAATTTATGTTGTATTATGTACGGTGGTAAAGCATACTTTTTTGAATAATATAGAATTGTTTATTTATATACATATATTTGCAAACGTATTAAAATATAAAACCTATACAGTACGGCTGGACTAAAATTCAATTACTAATAATGGAGGCTGAACGAGGCTGACGTAATATATACTATAGTTGGGTAGAGCTTTTAAGCTTGACTCGTACTATACGTACGGTTTGGCATATATGTACGCTTTCAGAATTCATCAGCTATTTCCACGGCATTCCATATAAGTAAAGCGAAGTGAATAGGGTAGCATGTTGAAGCCGTAGGTAACGAAGGAGAGGGGGTCGCTCGCTCGCGCGCGCGCTATCAGTTCTCTCACCCCGAGCACGTGCGCCAAGAGACACCTTTGCGCCCCTTTGTTACCAGGATAACAGGAGAAATCCAGGACTTCCTAGAAAGAGCCAGCGATATATGATAACAGGTATATAAGTTGCGATTGAGCGCAAATATAAATATATATTTTGCGAGGCTTTTTATGCGCATTGCAAAATTTATATACCGGTATTATATGTGTATTAAATATGTCGTCATAAGAATAAAATATGGTTGTTCGTAATAATTTTTTAAAGCTGCTAATAGAATGCGAATTTTGCACATTTATTTTGAATGATGTTGATGAGAAACTTCATATAGGCAAAGTTTGTTTTAGGATATTGACTTTGTTTGGTTTATTAGGTACTTAATTGTTATTTTAAATTCTTAGATAAATTCGCTATAGTATCTAAATACATAAAAATGTATGGTTGTATATTAAACATAAATATGACAAAATAAATTTGAGAATTTCGAAATGTTAAAAATATATAGGGTAAAGCTTCCAGTAGTTGATCATTCCAAATAACTTGGAATTCAACGTTAGATTGTAAAAAGAAATAGAATATTTACGTTTATTTGTACTATTACTCTCCTATCATAGAAATCATTATTACAATATCGCTATAAAAAGGTTGGAAACAGGTATAAGAGTATATCACTTTACAAGTGATATAGAGCAGATTTAGTCAGACAATAAGAAATTTTCGTTTAATATAATTGCCTGTTACATCGTGATCTTTTTTGAAAATGAAAATCTATTAGTTTCTGCCAATGATACGTCATATATTCAATGAGTTTTTATGTCCATATGTAATTTGCATACTTCAATTAATACGGCTCTGGAGATATTATTTCGAAAGCTTACATTTCTTCTTTTAATCTCTTCAAAATTTTATATTTAACGAAACAACATTTTATATTCATTTGTTCGCAAAAGTTTTATGCAATAAATGCAAAAAGATGTACAAGTCTCTGCTGTATACTGAAAAATAAAACAGATTTGACACGAAACGAAGGATTTTTACAAGCTTTCAGAATTCTTTAAAGTGATAATCGCGTTTTCCTGCTTTTTTCCTCCTTCATTAAATTTGGCCTATTTGTCATTTAAAACACTCTCGTTCCAGAGCTGCTGCACCAGCGGCAGAAGCACCGGCTGCAGTTCCGCGGTATAAGCTGTGCGCGCGGAACATAAAGCCCCGCTGCAGAGCTGGCTCGAGTGTTATTATTATCCGCAGCGACGGAAATAGGTGCAGCGGCTGCATCTTTTGTGCCCGCACGTAGGTGGTATAGGTATACGAGGTAAAGCCCCCGCGAGCCCTTATAAAACTCGTGGTTATACAAGGGGGACGGGGGCGGGGTTTTTAGCCTCTGGGCCTTTAAGTCCTTAAAGCGCTCTAATTGAGGTTACTCCTCGTTACCGCCGAGGAGACGAGTTTTGCCGCGGAACAATAGCGAGGACAATGGCTGCATGATTGTACGTAGCGAGTCGCAACCTTCTCTACCGGTTGCCCTCCCCCTACCTCCCCACCACTCCCAACCGCCACGACGAAAACAATAAAAACTCGACCCGCCCGACTATCTTCTTTGTTTTCTCTATACTAGCGACGCTAAGTGCGTGTAATGTAGGTGTACATATATATACATATAATATACACACGTTGGGAGAACTGCCGCGGCTGCATAACGAAGTGCACCGACCACTACGACGAGGGAAATGATGACGACGACGACGACGACGACGACGACGACGACTACGGCCTGCTTTAACAGCATCTTCAAAGGAATATACCATTTCTGACTGCACGCTATAATTGCGCGGGCACTTGCCTCATGACTTTTATATCGCCTTCGCTAGAGCTGGATCGAACAATTAAGCAAGCAAGTCAGACGGACGACTTCTTCTTTTTGAAACTTAATTATTTCCTTGGGCTCACTGAGCTAAATTTATGGTTTTGTTTTGTCTACTTTTGTCTCAAGGATTAAGGTTTCTTTTTAAACGTTGTTACTTTTTGTTTTATACCTATAGTTGTGAAAAATTTTAAGATTTTTTTGAATAAGTTGCTGTCTGTAAAAAAATAAGTGGTAAAAAATGTTCGCTGACATTTTTCATTTAATAAAAATAAGTAAATTATTTATACGCCAATTTTTAAATTCGTTAAATAATGTTATTATATCAATCTTCATAAAGATAAAAGTAACTATGTGAATAGAAAAGTTTTAATTATTCACTTTTGACACAAAAATAAAGTATCGACATTTTATATAGGTATTATTCACCGAATTAACCTTTTTCATCTTTTCTAAGTATAGAATTAGTGTTCGTGAGTACTTGAGAAAATCGGAATATTATAAGATCTTTGAGTCCAGTCTACAACCTATTGCTTTTATAAAAGTGAGTGGAAAGTATAATACCACATCTCTTCATATTCCAGACATTGTAAATATTGTGGAAACTGCAGGATTGAGATACTATGAAAAAGTACTTTCAGAACTCACTCGAACGACCCGATCATACTTTATTCACAACTGCTACTTCAAAAGTAAAATATCAGAAAGGAGAAAATTGCCATATTCCCGATCCGCAATCTTTTCCCTCTTTTTCACACAGATAATTGAAACATTTCTCCCGGAATATATTTTGCGCAAAACTTTGCGCGAATCCCCATGAATAGCGAGCGATAAAAAGCTATAGGACGGAGCGAAAGCCATAAAAAAGTAAACGACGAAAAAAAAAGGAAAGTTAAGGCGCAAGCTTGCGAGAGCGAAGAAGCGTCTGTAGTAACGCACATAGCGGAGCTTTCTCTATATAAAAAGCCCCGCGCGCGCGCATATAGCTCTCGTTTTCGCGTTTCATTCTGCCCGAGCGGACTTGCTCGAATAATAATAATTACCGCGTAATTAAGGGATGTAAAAGTAGTCATCATTTTGCGTTTCCGCATCGATTAGTCCGCTGTGGCGGCTCTACTTTACTCCCATATACATATATATGTATATAGGTGTATATATGCACGTATGTGTGTAAAGAAGGTGCGGCTTGCCTACTTTTTAAGCTGCGCGCGCTCTTATGTCTTACTCTCGTTAAGCTCTCGAGCACTCACCATGAATAATTCCGCGGATGCATTTATTCGGCCGTAACCTTTGCGAATTAGAAGCTTTCTTTCATTCTTTCGCTTTATTCAGTTCAGAGGGAAATTTAATAATTTTATAGGGGCGAAGAGTAACTTTTTATTTGATTTAGTCTAAATGCGATGTGGTAAGAGCGGTTTGTACAGATTTAAGAATTAATTATTCGGTATTGTGAGAATTTTTTGGGTTAGCAACACATTTTGTATAATGCATTAAAGTGTACATCTTAAGTAGAATAAGGTTTGTGCTGTAAGACCTCAAAATTTGAACGGAGGGTGTTAATAATTATAAGAATTTCGTTCTTTTGAAGTAATGTAAAATGATGACAGATTTTGGGTCAAACTTGCGATCAAAGTTTTTGTATTATATATCACGAGTTAATATCAGAAACACACGAGAGTAGTGTACATTACACGTTACTTTCTAAATCTATAGTAGCTCAAATGAAAGATGTATATAAAATCGAAAGATATCGATTGAGACTCTTTCGTAATCAGAGGCAGCAACCTAGAACTCACGACAGCGGTAAACTCGGTAGAGCGTGAATTATTCCTTTGAATGTATTATGCGCTAGGTTATAGGATTTATCACGGGTTTATTATCCGATTATTCAAAAGCTTTCGTTTGCCATTTTTCATAACATAAGTAACTATAGGCTCTAAGTTGATGGCTCTGATTCCGAACCTGTTTCCATCGATGTTTTTCAACTTTATCTTTCCTTTGAACTACTATAGATTTGAAAAGAATCATGTAATAGTTTATTACTATACAAGTGCGGTAAGCGTTACGGCGTGGCATGTATTAGCTAAACGCCGTACTTTAAAGGGTCGCTTACGGCACGAGTATCGTACAATATTTTATGACACTGACTAGCGTAAATCTGTTGCGCCACGCAGTGCTATAAAGTACATTTTTCTCACGCATTTGTGGTACAAAGTCGAGAAATAATACAATAAAAACTTTGACTCTAGTTTTTCACCATTTTTACATTGTCTTAATTTTATATATTCTATATGAAGAAATTCCTGTATCAGCTATACGTGGACATTCTCCTTTAATATTTTATTATGCTCTATGCAATGAATCATGCTTTGGAGGTCACTTCGAATGGGAAAAATGTATCCATTGGCATTGCAAAATGCAAATTTCTCGTTTGAAAAAAGGAACGCGAAAAAACCATTCGCAGGAAAAAACAAAAACAAAAAAATAACGCATTATACACCGCGTACATTCTATCAAACGAAAATATCCAAAGAAATAAAATTGAATGAACTCGAATCGAGTTTGCTCACTAATTAAATAGAGAGTAGCTGTACCGCACACGAACGCATAGCGACTATAAAAAGATCAATTTTTTTCGGACTCGCGGCGAGATCAACAAAAAGCTACAAAAATAAACAGCTTTATGTACACGCGCAGTATGCACGTGTGTGTCTGCGTGAGTGTGTGTGTGTGTAGGTGGGCGTCGGCAAGCCGCGAAATCTGCGAGCGAGAGCGAATTAATTATGCACGTGTCAGATAACCCGAGAGTGGCTCGAGTTTTTTCCCCGAGCGCTAAGTGGACGCGAGACACGCGAACCGCGCGCCCAGCCCCTGCACACAGATCTGCAGAAATAAACATTTTCACTTCCGCTTGACCCGCCCGTTTCTCTTTCTCTCTCTCTCTCTTCTTCTCTTCGGTGCACAGCTTTTTAGCTCGACTCTCTTCCTCTAATGCACGCGCGCTCCACATGAAATTCCCGAGCGCGCCCATTCAGAACTCTATGCGCTCTGCACATCACAGAAACTGAGCGCGAGAGCTTCTTTTTTCTCTTTTGCGCGGGCGCGCGCCTGTGTGTGTACGCGATGCATCGTTCTTTCTCTGTGTAAGTCTTGTATCCGTTTCTGCGATATATTCTGTTCTTTCATCGGTATGCTGTGTGCGTCAAAGACGCTTTTTTCTTGAAAAAAAGAAGGAAATAGGTCCTGTTTGATTTTGAATATAAGGAATACGGAAGTAAAATTATTGGTGTGTATAGGGAGCGAAAAGCGTCGAAAATTGCGAGTCGGACTATTTTTTTGGAGTTGCGTATAACTGATTTATTAAAGGGGTTGTAACGAGTAAATAATGCAAATTAATAAAGTGAAATATTATTGTAATAGTTAATAAAAATATCTCTTCTTATTGAATAAAGTACTATTTAGAGCGTTCATAAAAAAATGAAATAATTGAAAAGATTATGATGTACCTAAAAGTAAATGATCATAAATAAATATATTTGGTAAAGGAAAGGCAGAATTAACTTCTAAGTATAAATGTATAGCACGTGATTAATTTACTGATACGTCACAGTAGTATAACCATGTTTAGGGTGTACGCAGATGTATTATATGATGTATATAATAGCAATAACCTGAAACGCGATATCGAACTACCGATTATCGATGATATTTTTTCTATAAAATACGTTAACCGGTGAAGTGATTACGATACATTTCTGGAAGTTATAGAACCGAATCAGGGGATGACGACAGTAATTTTTCTTTGTCGTGTTTGGGCGAAAAGTCTCAACCGCAAAACTTCAATTTCATACAGAAAAATGTGCTTCCACCCATCGGCTTTCAATCAGAGGCAGACAAACGCCGCGCCCAAAACTCCCAATTGTCCCAACCACACAAACACACATACACGCAAAAGCAATCCCAACCTACACGAATAGAGGCGCTCGCCCGCGCATTAAGCGTAAACTCTTCTTATCGCGAAAACTTGCAAGTCTCTTCCATCGCATCTCCATCTCCAAGACGCTATATATAGCTAACCATTCTCTGCACACCCACACACACACATACACACACACAGGGGAATACACAGAGAGAGAGAGTCTGTCCTCCAGGCTCCATTCCGCAGGCTAACTTTTCGATCTCGCTCGAATAATAATCCAACTCGCGGAGCTAAGTGGAGAGCGGGGGTAGGGCGAAAGCGGTCGAGGGAGAAAGGTTACCTCGGCAACGATCCGCCCAACGATTGGCTGGAGCAGCTTCGGCTGTACCTACCCCGCATTATATGTGTGTATATATATATACATATATAGCACCCATCCCTTCTCTCTTGCGGTACTCTACTCGCGCGCATCAGCAGCAGCAGCAGCAGCAGCATCAAACTTGCGGGGGTATGGCTATACGTATACAGAGCTCAAAACGCCCTCGCGCCCACTTAGCCCCGTGGTTAACTTCAATGAGCGGATAACAAGCCGCCGCAGTGCTGTATATACAACCTGCAGGCACGACTCGAGCGAGCGATGTCTATATACATGTATATATATATATATATATATATTCCTGCGGCCTGGGCTTATACACGGCACAACGTATAAATGGACTCGCTGCTACGGTATATACATATATACGCTTTGTCAAATCAGCCGACGTTTGTCGTAATAAACAAGCCCCTGAGGATGACTCGCGTTGCTGCTGCTGCTGCGGAACTGCCATTTGAGTTGGCGCGGAGCGACTCGACGAGGAATGGAGAAAATTGAAGGTAGACGACGACGACGACGAGTTGGAGGTGATGTTATGTGTATATATATATGCGCAGCTCGGGTTCGCAGGGCTATTTGTCGTAGTGTGTGCATAGCGCGGGGGCTTTGTGCGATGAGAGCTGAATATTGGTCGTCGCATCATCGGATTATATCGGTACGCGCGCTCGGGTAGTTCTATATTGAGTTTTATACGGGGGGTGTAAACGGACTTTTATTATTAGTATTCTGTAATATATACACGCAAGTTCACTTTTATCTAGAAATATACGAATCTATATTTCATCGAGTATGATTATTTAGATCGAGAGTCTTTCATTGCGTTGATATTTCTTATTCAACCGTCGTATTACTGATGATATGGAATGGTGCATAAGCCATTCATTAAGCTTCACACAGAGATAATTTATATTTGACTATATCTGTATTATACAAGTTAAGAGTCGCATATTTTTTACTCCTTTATGCAACCTATTTAGTTCACAGTTGAGAGTACCTATTAAAAATGACTTTGTTTACAAAATCAAACTAGTTTGAAAATGAAAGAAAATATTTTTCTATGTAAGCTCTTTGTTTCGATATCGTAAAAACTATCATAAACAATATACCAGCACAGCCACTAAAAGCTATTTAAATCGAGTGTGTGCAGAATACCGAAAAAGCTTCAAAGTTGGCTTGAATGAAGAAAAAAAGAAATAAATTGCTCGGGAGCGATTCCATTTGTTGGAAGCGACAAAACACGCGATATTCACCGCGTTATGTACAGAACGCAGTGAACTGAATTCGAAAATTTTATCATCGATCGAGAATCACGTCAAGTGGAATGGCATATATATATGTATATATTTATATACACGCTCGCTGTTAGTTATCCGCAAGAGCTACGCCGAGCTTTAAAGGTAACATAAGTGAGCCAATCAAGCGGCTTTGTGACGGCAATCGTCTCTTGATTACTCTCCGCGGGGGCATATATACGGTTAAAATGAAAACAGGACACGTCGAGCAATCTCTGTAATCTGCCGCTCACGGCAGCTTCTCTGTATATGTATAGGAGCATGGAAAATTGCACGGCGATGGCACGGAGAGCCTTTTTTTTGTAAAACGAAATTGAGACTAGTAAAATGCGCCCCGCACGCTCTCGACTTTGCTTTATTCAATGGACGCGGGCGCGCGGACGTGCCTTTAAATAACTTTTCTCTATTATCTGTTATTTTTCAACTTTGTTGCGGGATAGTGGGTTTTTTCAATGGCAGTCTGAGAATTTTAAAAATTGACTGATTTAATATTATTACAAAAAGGATGATATAATAATAGTAGATAAATGAATGTACATGCATGAATTGTCAGAATTAAGTCTATTCTGAACATCTCATCCCGTTCAAATTTTTCAATTATACTAATTAATTCATTTTTATCATACTTGTAAAGAGAAAAATCAAAACATAATGCAAAAGATTGTTAAGTTTCTGGTTGGATAAATTCATTAGAACATATCGATGCATAAACAGAAAAATATTTCGCTTCGCGGTCGGAGATAACTTCTGAACCATATATATATATAATACTCCCGCGTTCGGCCGATCTAAAGCAAACGAAAATTCCTCACCGCGTCGAAAAATAAAATAGTAAAATACTGTTCTTCCCCTTTTGATCTTTTGCTATTTCGACGCCGTCAGTCGCGTATATATATATACTACAAACCCACGTATATATATAATATAGGTACACAACAGCATGAAGCTGCAACTGCAGGAGATATATATAAGCGCATTGAGTCGGTTGGCGGCGGATGTAAATGTAAAGAGAGAAACCGGGCGCATTCACGTATCAATAAAGCGAAAAAGATGGCGCGCGCGCGATCCGTTGAAAGCTGCGCGGATATGAAAGGTAAAGAGAAGTTGCAGCAGTAGCAGCAGCAGCAGCAGTATTATGAGACTGCGGTGAAAAAGAAAAAGCTCAGCTCTCTCCCTCTCTCTCTCTCTCTCTCTCTCTCGCTCTCGACGCAGTATTTCTCTTTTTGCAGGAGGAGAGAAGCGAGTCGTTCTCTCGCGGCTCTTTGCCCCTCGGTTCTCTCTCTCTCTCGTTCCAGCTGGCTTTTCATTCGGCGAATCGTGCAGGCGGCGGTGGTGGCCGCCTCTCAGCCCAGCGCCGGAGCACCGCGGGATTATCTCCGTAGCAGTTATATTCACACGCCCGGTCGCTCCTCAATGGATCCGCGGCGTTTCCCCGATTGTTAGCGATTTCCAACTACTTCAACTTCTCTCTTTTTTTTTCATCCTCCTCCTCCTCCTCCTCCTCCTCCTCCTGCGCCTCTTTCTCTCGTGCACACGGGATCATCGGTTCTATGCCATTACACTGTTCTAAATCGGTCTTGCGTATAGTCCCGCCGATGCGCCGCCGCGGATGATATTCTCTCCGGAGCAGCTCTCCCGCCGTCTTTTATCCGTGTTTATCAATTTATCCGGGAGGGTTCGGGGGTATACCGGAGGTTATCGGGCGATACGCGCACTCTACACACACACACACACACACACACATATATATAATGTATTGGATTATTCCCGTAGTCTTACGCTGCGATGGCTTTATCCGTCGTTGAGCTGAATGCCGATTAACTGCGCGCAACCGCGGATAAATAAAGGACTGGATAATTTTAAATGCGAATGGTATATCGAATTACTGCGCGACGTACATTCGATAATACGCCAGCTCGCGGTTCAGTTTGCGTTTTAATAAAGGCTGCGATGCATTTTGTTGATTTCGATGAATGGCTATATTTATATTATGTGTATATACACGTATATGTACGCGATGCGCATTGAATGTGTTTATAAAGGATTCGATATGTTAAATTATCGAATGGCCGGGTATTTCTCTGATTTTTTCTTTCTTTTAATAAACAGTTAGCAAATTTAGATTAATTAGGAAATGTAGATATTATTCGAAACAGGTTCCGCTAATCAAATGAAAATAAATAAATAATGATGATTTTGTTATACCTATATATATATGATGGAGTCGCGGCACAAAAATGATTCCTATATACTCCCCACATATAAAACTATTTCAAATCTATTATACCATACGTATATATATATGTGTGTGTGTGTG
>UELU01138551.1:9705-48668 GCA_900490025.1 Megastigmus dorsalis | reverse complement strand
ATATATATATATATATATATATATGCAGTACGAATGGCCAGTCACCCTCTCAATGAACGCCAGCTTCTCTCGCGCTCGGCCGCGCATGCGCATAGACACGCGCGCGACTGTATTATTACATGCAGCTATTAGCTCGGTATTTAAAAAAAGAAAATTTATCTTCCGTGCGACTTATTTGTATTTCGTGTATTTAAGAGATGGGACGATACTTAATTGAGTTTATTTCGCTTGACATTTCGGAAGGTTTATCGAGGGGAAATGCGCAGGTTGCAGGCCAATGGCTGAATCAATGAATGGGCTGCTGCGGGCAGTGTGTTTTTAGAGGCTTCGGCATAGTTTTGCGAAGTATGAATGGTGCTGATTTTCTGCTTTTTTTTTTCATTCATGATTTATAGAGCTGGGGAAATTAAATATTCCGCGTTTAAACGAGGTTTCGTCGGCTTAGATTGATTGAATGATCGTTGGTTCAACCCTGCCATGAATGAATATGCGATTTAAATGTTGGGGTGCGCGACAAGATTCTTAATTTTTGAAAGAAAATTGTTTGTGAAAATTCGTTAATAGAATCTGTCAGTTCATAAGAAAAATACGAAAAGTCTGCACTGTGAACTATATACGGAGAACGTCACGTGGACCAGTTTCATTCACCGATACGGGCACACACAGCCATCGTACAGGATATAGGAATAGTTTCGAGATGGAAAATATACACTTTTCCTATTTTTAATTCTGAGGTCGCTCTTCGTTCCGCGCGATAACATTTGCGCATAAAAATATATATTATATAAATTTCTCCTGCACCGCATGCGGCCGCGAGAATTCCGTTGTTTCGTGCAACTGTTTTTAATTGGAACGTACCACCTAGCTAACGGGAATCCGACCGTTTTTTTTCTCTCTACGAGATTTTAATTATATTCGATGGTTATTGCGAGCGGGATAAGATTGCCTCTCTGTGTTTTTCATTTTACGCGTCAATAGAGCGGCGCGCGCGACGCTGTCCGATGCGCCGCAGAGGGTGAGTCCACTTTTTCATTCATGTTCTCGCGGCAGCCGAAGCCGCCGCCGCCGAGTTATACACTTTGTTGACGATCAAAACGATTGGAAAACCAACAATGGATATTCGCGCGCTTGTACCGTCGATGCACCCAATTCACAAATAAAGCTTATTTTTCGTATAAAGAAACAGGATACGTTAAAAATTACCTTATTATATTTTTAGATACAGCGAGTATCGATGTTCATTTGGTAATGCGAAACATTTTTATCTCTCCTATTAATACTAATTGCCACGTGAGATTGTGTAACGCGTTAAACTCTGTGCAGTGCAGTCTCGATTACGTAAAATTGTATAAGCTGATTGTATTTCTGGAGGGTTTAAATCCGTACATTTCGAAATGATCAAATTTATTACGGAAGTGCAAACCAAAACTTAATATAACGTTCGAATTTCCTCGTCAGGAAATATGTATTTCCTACGCAACTTACAAATAAACAAAATAACAATGTACTAATTTTTTTTTTTGCAAAACTAACATTAAATATTCCTGAATTTCAAATATAATACAAAACAATGTATGACACGCCTACAGTTTTGCTGAATTCATGAATTTGAAATTATTCTAATAATAAAATAAATACTACAAGAAAAATTGTACCTTCGAATTTATTTCCGATGCAATATAAAAGATTTCTCTTGAATTTCAAATGAAACAACGACGCAAGTGTGTAGTCACAGAATGAGACAAATGCCTCGTTGGGAGTAGAACAACTTACTCTAAGTATCAATCGGGATTAGCACCCTTATCAAGCCTTATCTCGTTCACCGAGACGAACTTTTCGCTCGCTCCACGCAATAAATTGCATCGCATGCAATGTCAAAATAGATATTCCACGAGAATAAACTTACACGTCGAATGAGAAAAAAAAATCTCAATGACGCCCGCGCGCGTCCGTAATTATAAAATTTAGAATTATAAAAGAAATCCATTCACCACGTTTGAGTTGACGCTTTTCCGCGAATGTGTGTATATGTGTACTTGTGTGTGGGTGTGTGAGGTGCGTGTGTTGACATTGTTTATTATTAAATAGGCGAGAGGAAGTGGTTGTTGTGACGTGAGGTCGCGGAGCGAAAAACAGTGGGTGGCGGCCGGTATATTCTGACGGGGCCCGATACAAACGACGTCAGCACTCGCCGCTGCTACTGTGTGTTTTCATGGCTGATTTGACGGGGAAATCTAATGTTTCTGCATCCCTGACTTTGTTCTGTGATTTTATATATAGATGTACCCACACGTGTATAGCGAGCTTATATACCGTTTGTTCAGTTGGAGGCAAGCGATTATTTTTTGCACGATTTATTTACTTCGTCGTTTAGTGATGAAGAGCAGGTATACATTTTCTTTTGAATACTACCGAACGCGGGTATATACGAGTATTTGAGATTATTTGCTTTTCAGATCGGATGGACTACTCCATCAGCGTTTCTTGTACTTTACCGATAAAATTTTGCTACATCATGTGCGTATTTTTTTTTTTTCAAAAATTAAATCAGAGATTCCAGTCCGCGCTGCATTCGTTGTCGTCAAATATCTCATTCATATACGGAGAGAAATGAAATTTTTTACGAAATATGTCTTTTTCAGCGAATATGTATAATTCTGACATTCACTTCCTGACACGGTATATCCATTCAAACTAAATAAACATTTAAACAATAAATTATTTTTCTCTTTCAGTGTACATACACACACGTATATTCGCAAAGCGCATTAAACCACGATTATAAAGACTATAGCGAACGTAAAATATCTATATATGAATACACTTATAGGTAGATAGATATACGTTTATTTGTAAGTCGTTTACAAAAATAACTTCATAAAATTGCTTTTTCTTTTCTGAGGGGCGAGAGGGGGAGAGAGAGGGAGAGAGAGCGACGAGGGCGGGCTCGCGACGTCTATCGATCTGCAAAAGAGGCGCATGAGCTTTAGCGCTCTCTCCAGCTCGCGTATATCGCTTCCATATCGCTGGGACGATGTTCGTCCAACGGAGAAGCCGAGATAAAGGAGCGAGAGAGAGAGAGAGAGAGAGAGAGAGAGAGAGAGAGAGAGAGTTATATACCGATTTCCGTCTCGAGACTTTGCTGTTATAAAGGAACTTTTTGGTATAGGTTTTACGAGGATATACGCCGCCACTGCACTGCTGCTGATGTTTGCTGGCAGTCATGAAATGTTTGGAAGAGGAAGCGAGAGAGAGAGAGAGAGAGATGGGAGTATTCGTATGGAACGTTCGGGTGTGGGCTATTTTTGCTTGGTCGGTGTTTGGCACTGAAATTTATAACCGGGCCAGACGACTTTTTGTACACAGCGGAAAAGTCTGGAGGATCATTTTCGCGCTCCGATCTTTTTTAACTTAGAGAACATCAGTTGGATAAGTTCTGATTTTGGTTAGAGACCAACAGTGTCACATTATTATCACATTATTTAGCAACTGTAAATTTTTTTTAGACAGTTCTTAATTGAAAAAGTACGGAGTCTTCATTGGGGCTAGAAATTAAGATTTTTCTATGTATATCATCAACAAGGGACATTGTTTAACAAAGACGAAGTTGGTACTGATACGCTGATAAAGTATAAGGGTATCCTTGTCTTGTCTAAAAAAATTGTAAACAATATATGTTTGTTCGAGAAATAGCATAATATACAATATCAAAGGCCTGCATTCGATTAAAAATTAATACGGTCATGAATAATCAGAGCCATCCTGGCATTATATACATGTACATAACGTAAAATCAACATTCCAAAATCCAAATTTCCCTCCATACCAAAACTGCACACACACACACACACACACCCAGACATATACATAGTCGAGCAACTCGTTCCTCATCCGTATCCGTATACCACCCTGACCCTAGTCCTCGCCTTCTGCATACATCGCAGGAGCAAAGAATCCCCTAGGGAAATCCCTATATCCCCGCAACAACCACCGGCTGCATGCGCGGCGCTCTCTACGTTACATAAAAAAACACCATGTATATAGGGGACGATAAGGCAAGGAATATAAGGTGAGTACGTCGGTGCAAGCGTGATTAATGTGTGCTCTCTCGTAATTCGGCATTGATCAATAGCTTAAGCGGTTAAAGGGTGGACTTTACCTTGCTAATGTCGCTACAATGTGGCTAGTCCTCGGCGACTTGGACATCACACTGGGATAACCTGACGAACTGCAGCGCCTCGAGTGGACGCCACAATCACTAAGCAGGGTATACATGCGAGTTGCAGCAAGACTCAAGAGGCCTTGGCACCGGAAATTCACTGGCTTCGTGCGTGCGATTTGTCACTAGACGCCCAGGTGGAAAGGCGTGAAAAGCCTTTGGTTAGCGTGTAAGAGGAGCTTTTAGCCGATCTAATATTGAATTCTGACACTGTGTAATTGTTACCGTGTGCAATTGATAAAATAGAAGTATTATTATTTTCATGAAAAATTATAATTTAAAAACAATATTTGCTTGCAAGATGGTATATTAATAGTTAAGATATGATATTTGGCCGAGTACATAGCATATTTGCCTCAACTACAACTACACTTTAAATAAGTGTATATTTCGCCGTAATTAAAGATCAGTAAAGCCATAAGATATATTTTAACAGTTAGAATATTCTTGTCTCAGTGAGGAAAACATCGAGATGGAGGGTGTGCGATTTTGCAGGAATGATGTACAAGCGTTACGCATTACGAGATACATCAGCTATATATACACGAAAACGACGCAGATTCCGGCCGAGATTACACTCGGCCAACGTCGTGCTGGGGCCTGTGTGTTTTCCCCCAAGGGCTTAATCCTCTTTAATTAGCTCAGAGGCGCAAACATCTGACTAATAAAGTATTCAACGAAAAATCTGCACTGTTATTCCACGAAGCAGGCGAATGAATCGTCACTTATTTAACGGGGATCAATTTCCTCGTCGAATGCCTTTATGTATATCGTGTGAATTAAGAATCGGCTGAATCTAAAAATATGATTTGACCGTTTAAGCGTATCACCTGGGGATCACATTATTAATCTAGCACTTTTTTTTGTTCAATGTTGCCTACAGTCACATTTTTTTATACCACGATTATTATGAAAACAAACTCTGTGCACGCTTGGAGAGAAAGAAATTACAAAGTAACATTGCAAAACTATATTTTCTAGTGCAAACATCATTTTCCGCGCTCCTGGAAAATGGAGAAAAAGCAATTAAAACAGATTTATATGCTCAATGTTATTCATCACAAAAACATTTCCTCGAAAAACAGGTAGCCGTAATAAAGTTTCAAAAAATATACACAATTTTTCAAGAATTCCCATCTCGTATATAGGTAGTTCGTCAATCCGAGAATCGGTATATAAAACTGGGACAGCTGCATATCGCGCCACGCAAAACAGTTGGAGCAACAAACATCGGGAAAAAAATCACAGCTGTACTACAAACTCCCATGAATGACTAGAAATTCAGACCGAAAGTATCCATCAATGGTGCAAGTGCAGGAGCTTTCGCACACCACACACGAAACAACCCACCAACCCTTTCCCTTCCACAGAGACACACACACACACACACACACACACACACACACAAACTCGTCCATTCAAGCAACGCACACATAATAATTGGCGCCCCTCTTCTCCAGCCATCCTCGATTAATAAAATTCTGCACTCGGTCTTGCCAATCAATGGCCAGGGCAGCCGCTCTCTACACAGACACGCACACACACGCACACAAAAGCACACAGACAGAGGGTTTTTTTATCAAAGAAAAGCGCGTCCTCGGGGTTGCATCGTCGAGCAAGGGGAGAGTAGAGGGGAGGGGGAACCGTGTCAGCCGTCTATGCGCCGTGCAGCCGTCCTGGCGCCCCTGCACCAACACCGCACACTTCTCCTAACCCCCTACTCTCTATCTCTCTCTCTCTCTCTCTCTCTCTCTCTCTTTCTGTGTACACGATGCCAGTCTATAGCCAATGCTTGCGAGGTGCAGCAGCAGCAGCGGCGGTTAGTTCATCGTGGAGAGTCGAGACGCGCGGATGCAGTTTTGTGTCGTTCTTGTATGGAGTACCGGAAAAATAAGTAGGAGTATAATCACAAGGGGGGGGTAAAGGTAATTCATGTAGATGGTGCATATCTGGAGGCTGTGATTTCGAGGTGTACGCGTGGAGCTGTTGAAACTGACTGGAGGAGTTGTATTGTATAGGTGAGTTCGTATATATAATTTGTATGCGGTGTTTGGGTGGTCGAGCGAGTTTTTATGAATGAAAAAAACATATTTAGGAGAGGTGCCGAGGTACGGTGTATAGTTTATTTTGTGACTGGTTTAGAGGCGAGTTTTATTTCATGATATGGATCGCGAAATTTCGAGTTTCGCAATGCCACATCGCGCGAGAACGGCTTTTAAATTTCTTATAAACCTGTAAAAATAGTTTTTGTTTTTTTTTATCTTATACACGTTAAGTGAACGGTTCCAAATAAAGCTGTTGCTCTAAAAGAGATACAAAACTCAAGCACACACGATAAACCGTTTCGACATCACCTATCACCCTATACGACTCGCAATTCAATCCTTTGAGCTTATACTCATCAACCATACGAATTCACCCACAAACTTTATACTCTCGCAACCCCCGTCGGCATCTCCACCTTATACCAACCAGCCAACACAAATTAGTCTCGAGCGATTAAACCGCACCGTATAATACACCTGCAAAACCACGTCGGAATCTCACGTTACACCATAAACATCGACACACACACACACCTTACGTAATATATGTATATCGGTCGTCTCGTTCGCGCGCGACTTGACGATTCAATTTCACGAGTGGGAAGCTGCAAAAAGAGAAAGAGAGAGAGGGAAGGAGAAAGGTCGAGTGCATCGGAGGGTTAAACTTGGGTGAAAAGGGTGGGATATATAGAGCGATCGAACGCTTTTGACGATCCGAGAGGATTAAAGGCACGAAAAAAGCTTCTTTTTTTTGCCCTCTCTGTCTCTTCTTCTTTGTAACCCCTTTGGCCAGTCTCTCGGTGTAGCCTTTAGCTCTGTCCTTATTTTTACACTTGAAACTGAATTTCAGGGAGGCCAGCGTTGGGGCTTTTATACGGCGCTGGAAAATGTAGCTGAGCACGACGTTGGAAGCGATTATAAGAAGGTTGTCTGTGTACACGAGGATTTTGCTTAAGGGCTCAGCGAATCGCGACTGATGACGAGGCTTTGAAGATTCTCAGAGATTAAGGTGAGTTTCGAAAGTAAATTTTTCGCCTTAGGTGCGAGAGAGTCTTTGTATGAAAGTCGGTTATTGTACAATTTTAAAAATACGTCAGAATCCCTTGAAACCTTCGTATATATGAAAAATTGAGCAAGATGAAAATTATGTATGAAATTATTACGAACTTAATACAATATCTTTAAATTAATTGTAAAAAATGTTACTCGTTAACCGGATATTGTACATCTCCAATCTTGAAATTCTGAATTATTAAACACATTGAATCATCTATATTTCGGGGACTACCCATTCACGGAAAAATTGATATTTCCTCGTTCAGTGGTAAATCACTGGATATAAGTACCCAAAAATTTATAATACGTACAAAATGATAAGTGCATAAATTAAACGATACAATTCGATATCTGATTCAAACTTTTATCGAACAAGTGCACAGTCATTCGAACTTTTAGCAAAAAAGTGTGCGTGGGTGTGAATAATAGTATCTATGTGTATATGTATATATATATATATATATATATGTATATAGTGTCAGACATTTTTATATAGGGTAAAGATCCCATTAATCTACAGTCCACGAGCGTCTGCCTAATGCTCCACAACAATCCCTTTCCTTCTGACAAAAAAGATAATTGCCTCTTCTGTCTTCGTTCAATTCTGTCCATTTACACGATATACGATGTTATGCAGGACGATTACTATTTTGTTGCTCAAATGCATTCGTCCGACGCAACAAAAAAAAAAGCAACCTTCATTGTCACAAACATAATTTGAAACATATTCGCAATGTAATTCATCAATTCAACGGTATACACAAACATAATGTTTATAAAAATCATCGAACTGTATAAGCCATTATAAAAATAATCGCTCATACGCGTCTCGATTATTCAAAGTGCATCCCATTCATCCCTTTTCCACGACAATAGAAGAGGTCTCGCGCGAAAATAGAACGCGCGCCGAATGACGTATTTATAAGTTTTTATTTTAAAATTAATCCTCTGATCGCACACCAAGCTTTAACGAAGCCTCGAACACCAACACCGCGATCCATCGTCTCTCCACCGCCAATAATAAGGAAAACTCGCGATTCTCCACGGTTTTGATCGTTCCAAAATTTCAACTACACCCACATACGCGCCTCGGGGAAAATCATCGACTAACATAATATAACGCCACGGCCAAAAATAGTTCATCGAACTCGCATTTGCTGCACTTCCAGAGCGCCTATATATGCCCCCACGTTCGAGCTCTCCGTGAAGCGTGACGATGAATTGAAACTCGGCGTTCATTCATGACTCGACTCTCTCTCTCTCTCTCTCTCTCTCTCTCTCTCTCTCTCTCTCTCTCTCTCTCTCTCCCTTTCAGGCGTGCTCTCGGATATGGTATTTATACACATTTTATGTGTGTATCCGCGTTTAAAACGGATCCGCCGCGGTACTGACACTCGTCAAATCTCAATGCTACATACTCCCGGAGCTTTAGTGCCGATGTATTTGCTGGTTTAGCCTATATTTAAGCGCGGGATATCGATACCTTACGAATTTTGCGACCGATGATAGGCAACGTTAAAAGAAAAATCGATGTTGTAGTCGAGTGTTTTTTCTGGATTGTGCAGACGATAAGTAAGGGCAAAATCAAGAGTTGTCGATGTACAAGTTCAGAATGGTAATTGGAGGAACATCTATAAAATTAACATTCAGAAAACGTTTAATCGATGACATCAGCGAATCCGCATGAGTTGACAGATATATTCGAGCTCCAAGAAATTTGGAGTGTCATAGATAATTGGAAGCTTCATTGTTGCGCCAAATGTGTCGGTATTTATATAGTCTGAGGCTTCGTGACGTTTATTAGCATTATATTATTATTCTATTATATTATTTTTAAAAGAATTATTCTATATGCTTGAAAGTGAGAGAGCGCTGTCATTGCTCAAAACTTGACAAAATTTTTTATATACACACAGGACGCACAAAGTATAGCAATTCAGCAAAGTTGCTGGGTTCGAATATCAAGCCAATTGTCAAAAGTCGAAGTTCCATTACGTGAAACTGAAAGTCAAACAAAGAAACGATCTATCTAATGTCTTAAAAGCAATTCGAACAAGAAAAGTAGTACCTATAAACAGCGTAACCGCCATTAATCGAAACCAATCATCGAATCCCAAGCGGTACGCGCAATTACCCCCGCAATCGTCCGCGCGAGACTCTCGCTAATTAACCATCGGACACGTCGGTACACCAAGACCTAAGGACCCGTCCAACAAAAAAAAAAAACATAAAAAAATCTCAAACTATACTCGCTCCCGCAGCAGCATCGCCAAATCAATCGATACGCACAGCGACAAGGAAAAGAAAAAAAGTTGTCTCTCGCTCGCAAAAACCGGAAGCATGGAAATCCACACGGAAATATCGAACCGCCTGAGTGTCCCCCGTCCCGACCCATTGTTGTGCAGGAGAAAAAAAAAAGAAGAGGGACGAGACCAAATTTTCGTCCACGCGCTCCGGGCACGCCGCACAAAAGAAAAATCTCCGTGCGCGCGCTCGGCGGGTATATATATACATACAAGAGTGGTATATAGGTATAATAACACCCACGCGGGCGCGTGCGCGTAAAGCTCCGAAGAAGAAGAGTGCGGAGGTGGAGTAGGAGGAGAGAGAGAGAGAGAGAGAGAGGATCGGAAACAGGAAGTGTCTGGGTGAATGAAAGGTCTCGGGTCTTCGTCTGGCGCACACACGCGCGGAGAGTCTGTCGCGTTGCGCGCGAGCAAAAGCTTGTAAACCGCGCGCGAGCTGCTGCACGTATACACGACTGCCGCGATCACTTATATACTCGAGCGAGAGAGTAGCTGCTACTTTTAGTCTTTCGCCGCGAGACGAAGCCGACTGCACGCCAGGCCGACCTCTCTCTCTCTCTCTCTCTCTCTCTCTCTCGCGACTTCTTTCTTTCCTCCTCTCTTTTTTCCTTATACTTCCTCTCTTTCCTTCTCTCTCTCTCTCTCTCTCTCTCTCTCCCTCTCTTTCTCTCTGTCTGCAGCTGATACGGTTCTTTGTGCGGTCTGTTGTTCTTTTTTTTTTCGTTATCCGTCAGATAAGCGCCACAGACGCGTGTGTACAGGTGCGTTTTTGGATATATATATAAACAGATTGTTTGTAAGCTCTATTTTTTTTTATCGTTCGATCGTTGGTTTAATAGGTGAACACAGCGTTTTTTGCTTTCGGTATATATACAAGTGCGTATAACGGAAATTGACGAGTAGTGCATTCGCTTACCGTCTCGACGTCGCAGTATAACATCATAGTTATAGTCGCGCGGTGCGCGGTCCAAAATATTTTTAAACTCCCCGGCGAGTCTAAAACGCACTATAATCGCGATGTGTGCGGCGTTTGCAAAAGGTTGAAAACGAATAGACGAAAGTCGAGGCGCTTCATTACTGCTGCTTTCGGTATAGTCGCTGCACATATAGATTATTTTTCATTCAAAATTTTCGGTTCTGTGTACACTTGTAGTGATTTAATAATTGTATCTCTATGTAATGATTGTTGAACATTTGCAAAATTGGATTGAACCTGTGCTTTTGGTATACATTATTCTTTTCCATTCGGAGTTATATAGCAATCGACTATAAAACGTGCCTTCTTTAATTTGGTAATGCAGATTTATTCGAACCGTCGCGCACCGCGATAGAATTAAGTGTTCCGACGAATCGGGTCAAATGAAAACACATACATTCTTGTCTTTTTCCAAATGCATCGATATAAAGAAACGAACGCTAATTAGTTTTTGTTATTATCCATTGTTATTGTTATTATCTCTATACAGATTGAAATAAAGAGCGTACATCAAAACCGCAGCTCAACAATAACAATCTCTCGAAACACACTGTAATTCACTGCATAACGCGCACCTGCACACACAGAAAGCACCGCCGCCGCCGAGCGATTAACTCTTTAATGTCAACAATCACGCGACGCGCAGTGCGATTCGCCCGCAAGCCGCAGAGAAAGACCGAGAGATAAAGCTGTATAACAATAAGACCACGGACTCGGCACCGATAACATCCCAGTGGATTACAATCGATGGATTACAATCGCTGCGGTGCACGTTCAAGTGTATAGAATAAGATATGTCATTACTTGCACCTGCAATTTCTTGACGTCGCCGATCGCCACCGGAACAAAAAGTGCCAAGTCCCCGTGTACCTACGTGTGCGGGTGTGTATGTGTGTGTGTGTGTTCTATACACGCGGGGGTATATAAAAACACGTGTGGCACGTCGGACGCTGATTGATAGTTTCCTCTTTTCGCTCGCCCTTGGCAATAGCGCCCGTTTGCGTCTCGTCAGTGTTGATGTTACCGATCGGAGGATGCCAGAGACGTAAGTTCCTATATAATACGTGTGCCGTTCTCTCTCTCTCTCTCTCTCTCTCTCTCTCTTTCTGTGTGAGTGTGTGTGGCTAGAGCGTTTCGACTTTGGGTGTCGCATGACGGATTTCCTTGACGGCGAGGTGTTGTTTTTTTTTTGCCTTTTATTTTGATGCTCTGATTTTTATTCGACTTTGCTATTGATTTGGAGATGTCGCAGCGATTTTTGCACTGCCTGCTTTGTACGAATGGGTAATGGGTATAATCCGGGGTTTCGTTTTGAAAATAAATAAAATTTTTTTAACGTAAATTAATTTTCACGAACCTGTATAAGAACTACAACTTTTACATTGAGGCCGATTTTAGGTATATCAATTTAAATCTACTTATCAAGATGTCGAGTAAAAAATTGTTGGAAACTTGATTGCCATCGTAAGCAGTGAAATATCAACCCGTAAAAAATAGTAAAAATACGTTTAGGCGACATTAAGATAACAATGAATCTCCATTGCACTTTAGAACATTTCGCCTATATAGACAACCAATCGAACACCCTATTCGACATTGAATATCCACGATCACATCCATACACAACGAAGCTGGTAAATATGAAATTCCCAAAAGCGTGCGGCTCGCATGCAGTTGTTTCACCGATGAACCGACGGAGAAACGAGCCTAATAACGGGAGAATTGGAGAAAGAAGGAAGCACACACGCGTGCGCGCGAGCGAGAGAAGAAAAAGAAACAATCGGCTTATCTCACGGAAGTATTTTCGTGGCGTGAGCAGCGCAGCTCCGACGATCCCCAACGTCCCGAATGAATGTACGCGGCATGCGGGTATTAAATATATACGACGACCGTTCCGGCGTATTTTTTGCAGATTATCACACGCATGAATGAGCCGCGCGAGAGCTTGCAGAGCTTTACGTACGAAGGCCACGCACCTATGCAAAATCTTCGATCTCCCATTTTTCCCATATGTGTACAGAGGGAAAATGGAGCGAGCGGTGCAGGAGAATCGCGTGCGGTTAACGATGCTGTTATAATGACGGGAAAACTCGATGCGCGTACGTGTATATAATGTAACTGGGAAACCTGCAGCAAGACATGCGTTTGTTTTATCTCGTTACTTCCTTGTATAGGTGGACGACGGTGAGTGGGCGAAAATAGAGATTTTCTTTTTTGCCGGGCTGAAAATTGCCTTGTCGCGTCGATTCATTAGATACCCACATAAGTGTTGTCTCTCTCTCTCTCTCTCTTTCTCTCTCGACTTGCATTTTTCGAATAACTCGAGAGATCGACCATGATAATGCGCTAGATTAACGCTTGCTTAGCCGCTGCCGTGACGTCACTCCCCGAGTCTAAATTCTCTACTGAGACGTGACGTCACGACTACTTCCGTGGATTTTAAAGCTAAGCGTTAAGTATCTAAATGCAGGTAGTTAATGGGAAAGGAGAACTTATTTTTTTTTATATATAAATATCTCGTGAGCGTTTGCGAGGTGCAATTATTCTTTGTGTTTCTCGGAGCGAATGCGTTGAGCTTTCTGAAAGAACGATTCATTGAAAAGGAATCATCGATTCTAACGAAAATTAATAAAAAACCCCCATACTTGGGTCTAAATAAAAGAAAAAACAATATTTCATAATATGTATAATGAAATAATTTTCTTAATGTATATTTTATAAAATTGTAAAAGTTTAACAAAATGAGTAGAGTATTACATACTTAATAAATAACTTTATTTTAATAGTAAGTCCATAAAATCACCTTCAACGTCTGGAGGTAACTTAAATAATTCGATGTCTTTCAGAAGATGTTTCTTGAAATTATTATTCAGAGATTGTGCTGTCCTGTGTCTCATGTACTAAAGAGAAAGAAAGAAATCGTGAGTTTAGTTGTAATATCACTACGAAATCCAATACGCCGCGCGTAACTATCTACTTACACCCCTGTCGTGCATCTCCTGCCAGACAAGTAAACCTTTGCCTCTGTGTATCGCGCTATGATGATACAAATATTGTATCATCAATCTGCTTTCGAATATCGAATAATTTCTCCTGCAATTAAAATACTTAGTTGTGAGTGCGTAATTAACTTTGTGTACCGAAATTTTCTTCTTTATTTACAAATATATACAAATTGTGACGAAATAAAGAAAATTGACTATGAAAGGACTGAAATATGAGCATGAAAAGATAAAAATATTTTTATCTAAAAATCTTTATAGGACTTGATGCATCATTACTCACTGTACCATGGGATGCCTCATATGTCCAGGTGGTGCAGCAGGGCAATTTGGAATTCGACATTGTTCTTCTGGAGGATAGAGTTTCTTTAAATTCTGCCACCATCCTTCTTCAACGCTATAAGCAAATCAATTATTTAGTGCATTGCAGCTTAAAATTATATTTAATTGTCATTTTCAATTATTTTGTACCCTGAATATGTTTCTACGTAGTTCAGGCTCATTACAGGTCTTACTTCTGAATAATTAGCACTTCGAGCACATATTTGGTTTACTGTGTCTGCTGTGTTGGAATGTCCTGGAACGATCTGAATATCGTTGTCGGACTCCTCTTCGTCTGAAATGAGCCGTTCTCGATGTTCCTCGTTCATCGTATCACTAGAAAATGTAATTAAGTAGTGCAAATTTGTGTATGCAAGAAAAAAATTTCAGCTGATAAATTATTGATAGAATGGGTTGTGCTACTCACTTAATTATTGGATGAATCCTGTGCTCGGGTGGTGCAAAGCTACAGTTCCTAATTCGACATTGCTCTATTTCAGGAACGGGCATCGATCTACATAGACAAGCAAAACCGATTTTTTTTAATTTTAATGCACAATATAGACTAATTAGGTTTGACCAATTATGTACGATTGTTACATACTTTGAAGCTAATACTAAAGCGTGATAAGGGTTTATTCTCAGATCCCGGCCACTTGTGACACTCGAACTTGACGATTCTAGCTCTGTTGACACAATATCAATTTCTTCCTCATCATCAGAATCTATAGGTGGCGGTAGAAGCCATGCATAATTTCCCTCAGTGGACATAATCCTTATGCTGAAAAAAAAACTAATCAATTAGCATAAATTTACAATTATATTCGTCAACAGTCATAAAGAAAAAGAGATCATGATTTAAAGCGTGCGTTGTTATATATGTATATATATATATATATATATATATACACGTAAATACGTCTATAATATATAATTATAATGTTTCGATATCAAGTAAATAAGAGTTTGACAAGGGTAACGCGAGAAGTTTCAAAACATTGATTCGCTCAGATCGGCAGTCGAGATGTTCGTTGTCCTTCTTTGTGTCTTAGCGGGGAATTAGATTTACAAATGAGTCTTTATAGCTGAGCGTTTCGAAAAATACTTCGGCTGAGATGTTATTGTCATCGAAAATTGCTAAAACAACATTACCAGCTAATTTTTCTGTGTCGTCAGAGCTCTACTGTGGTATTAATTTATATATATTTATATAATTACGAATGATTTATTTTGACAATTGCAACGCTAGAAAGTTTTGATAATTGATTATTTAATCAAAATTTTTTATATTTTCTTATATTTGTTGAGTGATTCTCTTTTATCTATATAGCTTTACGTGTGCACTAGTATTTAATCACACAAATTTTAATTTTTAATTGTTGCAAACTAAATTATTACTGATAGTTAATACTTGATCGGTAATTAATTAAATGTATATTTAAATGTAATTTTAATTTCTTATTGTTGCAAACTAAATTATTACTGACAGTTAATACTTGATCGATAATTAATTAAATGTATGTTTCGAAATAATTATTTTTTTTTTTAATTTATTATTGTCCAATTCGTACTCATTATTTTCAAAGTAAAAACGGGGCAAAGAGAGGGAGAGTGCAATATGGTGTATTATATTATGGTAGGGGAAATAAGGACAGTGACTATCAAACGGAGAACTGAAAAACAATTATAAATCTGGCTTATAAACAATGGAAACAAGAGCTTTAGAATACATAAAATAAATCTTACTCGGTATAACAGCCAACCCTCTGAACAGCTAAATTAAAACCAGTACACACTATATGACTATAACTTGATACAAAACACAATAGCAAGTAATAAAAATCGCTCACTCCATCTATACCCGCCGAAAAACAGATCCCGGTTAACCTTCAAACACAGCGAGACCCCGAGCGGCCCGAGCAATCAAATGAAAATAAACCGGAATCGAACAACATCGCCATCTGTTGCTTCGAGAATTCGGCAGATTCCTTGCAGATTCGTCTAATTCAAGGCTAATTCTTTCAACGCACGAAACACACGGAAGTCGGAAGTTCGACATCGCGCTCTCTATAGAGTATAGAGTCTAGACTCTAAACGGATGCGGAGACGAGTCGTCCGCTAGGAATTGTAGCTTAGCTGAACTCTGAAGTGTAGGTATTAGACACTCTATAGATGGTGTGCACACGGCTCATCATTACTCGCGGCCGTGGCTCGACCGTGTAATTTTGCTATTTTTGCGTGTAAAACTGTAAACGTAACGCATACGCAACGCAGAAGCAACGAAGACAACACGATCACACGCGCACTGTGTCATCAATCGATTGACTAAGTCTGAAAACTGTAGACACAGAGAATTTCGTGTCAGTTGATTTCCTTTATTCTTTATCGCGTGCGCGTGTGTGTATATGATTATACGGTGTGTAACGAGTAACGAGATCGCGCAACTCGCGCAAGTAAACCAGCTGACGCGCACTCTTTTTTTATGGCCGGATTGCGAAAGAGTCCATCAACGAAAGAGTGATTCACTGCACCGGTGTTTTGTAGAACATGAAAATACCAGCTATCTCTCGAGAGAGCTCAGAGCGCATACTCGTTTTCTCTCTTTCTCTCTCTCTCTCTCTCTCTCTCTTGCACACGGACTCGCTCTTGATTCATAACCGCAACTTGATTCACAAAACGCCACTTCTATCTATACAGCGCCGCGCGTCCATCCTAGTTCATCAAAACTGCACAAGTGCGGCGGAGTAGGAGCGACGAACGTATATACTTATATATACATAACACGGACACAAGCAGCGAAATATACGCATTAACTTTCGTCTGCTCAAGAGAGACACTAACCGAGAGGTATCAAATTAGTTCCAAAGCTATAGAAGTACGCGACGTGTGACACGTGTTGTTTGGGTAATGTTCTAGCTTTCAATAATGCGCGTAAGCAAGATATACGCAATTGTATCGCCTTTTATATTTCTTTTGTTTTTGTTTCGCGTGTGTGTGAAGAAGCGTGGCGCGTCTTGGGACATGATGTCATCTGTTTTCATAGTGTTGCTTTTTACACACTGTGCGCGCCGCGAGAGGCTGCGCTGCATTGATTGACCGCTGGATCTTAATTTTATTTCGTTTTTTATTTCTCGTTGCAGGAGATTCGGAAGCTGCACTATACAATCGGCTCACTGCTGGCGATACGAAGCAGTATGTGCAAGATAGCGTTAGTAACTCCAGTTCAGCTCTTTTGGAAAGGTTTTACTTAAGAGCTGAGCGGACCTGGAGCAAGGACAAAGACAAATCCGGCATAGAGGGAATGTCAGCGAGTTCAAGTCACAAGTGAGTTATGAATAATTGAACTTCTTGGTGTAACGTGTGAAGAGTGATGCTCTGTGTTTTGTATTCAATAACAAAATGTTAATAAACATTGAAGTTTTCTGATGCTATTTTTATTCTGTTTATTAACTAAGACTCTGGCGGTCCACAACGGGACTGGACGATGCTGGAATGGATTTGCGTGTGGCGCAATTCAGTGCCCATACCAGTCGGGAGTTCGACTCTGCCACGACTCCGGCAGGTCTGGAACGACAACTGCCTCTCCTCGTAGCTCTCTGTGCCATTGCTGGTGCCATTCTCTTTGCTTTTCTGGTAAATCATTCATTTTTTACTGCAAATACTTAATTATACTTACCTGCTAACTACAGCTTTTAATAATCAGTAAATTACACCCATGAAACAATGATTTCACTTTGTTCATGTTATGGAATTCAAATAATCGATTACGTAATAATTTTTTTCTAAATTAAGTCTATTCAATTTATGTTCAAAACTGTTTTATCGCCTTTAAAACACATAATTTTGCTTAAAATGTAATTACTGCAATTATATATTGAGTATCCAAGTTAATTACATAAATTTTTATTTATAATCTAGATTCTGTTATGGCTGCGACAGCAAATGTCGCGTGAGAAAGACGCGGAAGAGGGCGACAGGCGTGGTTTGGTGGAGGAAGGAACAGTCTGTCCTCCGGAGGACTCTAGCAAAACCACAAAAACAAAGGTCCTGACCGAGGCCAAGTGGGTAGCAGAGTCTGTCCCAGAAATTTCAGTAGCGGCATCAGCAACAGTGGCAAAAACAGCAACAGTAGTAGCAGCCTCAGAGAACGTTAGTACCAAGGTAATATATAGTTATAATTTATAAAACATTTACATAGACTTCTACTCAAAGTTATTGATAATACAATCTTTAAAAAAAAATATTTCTGTAATTTTTCTTAATATGAGATATATTTCTTGCAATTTTCAAAGTTATTCAATTAAATTATTTGAATATATTATTCACATACTCTGAGATTAATTCCAAATTTATAGCAAATATTTAAATGCTAGAAACTTTAATGATTTCTCTAGTTTATCTAATTAACAGTAAAAGACCCGCCACCTATATATAAGACAATCTTCTTAAGCCACTGACTCGCTTATCTCTACGGGCAGTACAAAAATAAAACTCTCATATTACTCATTTAATTGCTTACAACTAAAATCTAAATTTCACACGTTTATTTTTAGTTCGAGAAGGTCAAGGTACAGACTGAGACGCGATGGGTACCGGAGCCCGTGCCGCACGCCTCTACAGCTTGTCTGGAACCAGTAGCAACGATCGCAGAAACAGCAATACTGTCCAGCTCGACCCTGACCAGTTGCATCGGAGGCACCAGTGCAGCTAACTTAAGACTGGCCAAGCGCTCGCCACGTCGGGAGGGCAATCGTCGTACACGTTCCATGTACTCATCCCACGTCTCTGTATTTGCCACACCCGAACGTAAACCCGACCACTTACGCAGAGCCACCAAAGGCCTGCTCGAACGTCGTGGTTCCAGTGCCAGTCTTACCATCGACCTGAGTCCAGCACCCGAGAGTCCAGCTCACTCTGTACCCACACCTACTAGCGAATGCACCGCTGAGGAGTTTTTACTGAGCGCCGGTAACGTACTGACGAGGGCGCAATTGAGAAAAGCCATTTGTGATCCGATGTCGCTACACAAGGAGTTCTGGGAAGTGCCACTCAACAATCCCATGGAGGTCGAAGTATCGGGTTCCGGGGTGAAGAACAGGTATCGCACTGTACTACCCAATTCGAGGTCCAGAGTCGTACTGCCAGGGAGCGATGATCCGTTGACTACCTACATTAACGCCAACTACGTCAGAGTGAGTGGTCTAATTTTGTATATTGACTGTGGAAAATAGAACGAAAGATACCGAGACTAGCGCAACATTCGTGACGTACGCGGTGCGCTAAAGTAGCTTCTGATCAAAGTATGTTTAAAAATTACTGCTTTGCTATGATTAATTATAGTAATTACATAATAAAGACAATACATCTTGTTTATTTTTATTTAAAGTCATCGACATATACTTTCTTAAGTTTTAATTTTCTGCAACTGTTTCAATTTATATGCAAAAAAAAACTCCATCAATTTCCAACATTGCAATATTTTTACTATGTATTTTTGCTTGGCAGGGCTTTGACGACGATGCACGCTATATAGCAACACAAGGACCGTTGTCACACACGATACAGGACTTCTGGAGCATGGTTTGGGCTGAGAGGACACCCGTAATTGTTATGATGACGAGATTGCACGAGGAGGCCAAGACAAAGTGCGAGGCCTACTTCCCGCTCGAGATAAATTCACGACTGCAAGCCGGACCCTTCACCATCGTGCTCAACTCGATGGACACGAGGGGTGGCTATACTGTTCGCGACTTGGAAGTTAGATACGAGAATGAGAGGCGAATGATTCAGCATTACTGGTATGTCAACGATCATTGTTAATTCGGTTTATGCTCTACTAAAAATAGTTTTTCAAAATATTGTATTTAACCGTCTATAATATAACATTGACAGAATCGATTAGAGGAAAACTTTTTTATAATTCTAGAGATGGGATTTTAAAATTATTTACCTTGAATAAAAAGTGCTATCTTGCATTTTTAATGTTACTTTTAAGTACTACTTATATTGTTAATTAAAAATTATTAATAATGCGCGTAATGATGTGTAATTTCTACATAATCCCGCAAATACCGAATTTATTTTAACTTTTATCACGTAACTCTATAACCGTATGTCTGCTTTGATTGTCAGGTACGACTCGTGGCCGGATCATGCTGTACCGCAAACGGCGGACGCACTGGTTGGCTTGGCCGCAGAAATAAATACACTGTCCGGGCCAATTATCGTGCACTGCAGCGCTGGAATTGGCAGGACGGGCTGTTTCATTGCACTTGCTACTGGAATGACACAATTAATCCGTGAGGGAACCGTCGATATATTGGGAATACTGTGCCAAATGAGGTATAATTTCTTACTTTAATCTTAATTGATTCTTAGAAATTTAGTTGTCATTTATACCCTTGTACTACTTTATCCATAGAATTGCTTAATGTTTTAATTGATTAATTTTTAAATCATTAAGTATAATTAGAAATATGAAAAAAAGTACAAGATGGTTTTCTATAAGTATTGGAATTTATAATATTTAAAACTTAAATCGTAGGTACGACCGAGGAGGTATGATCCAAACGGCGGAACAATATGAATTCGTGCACAGGGCACTGTGTCTCTTCGAAGAAACACTGGAGCGCAAAACATCAAATGACGATGACCGAAAGGACAAACCGAAGTAAGTCGAACGATTCCACAAAGTGGATTAGTTAAATAGCGCGCCGAACGCAATGGATAAAAAAAATCTAAAAAAGTAAATGGTCTCGACTAAATCTCTTCTTATGGCAACAATTCACTCGTTGTCTCTTGAGCTGCCATTATAAATACTGCCATGACGTATCTTCAAAGCTGAAAACGAAGCAAAAACAGAAAAAAAGAAATAGAAAAACTGCATTGCCACTCACACACGTGCAAAATATGTCGCAAGAGAACTGAAGATATGGATTTATTTATCATTGCTTTGCAATAGCTTTCAATAGCGATGATCGTTGGCGAGCGAAGCGTTGAGACAAAAATATGACGACGATTTGTTTGATGCACAATTAACACAATCGTTTTACGTCTTATATATCCGATTGAAAATTTTGACGATTATATTTTACTTATTTATTAATTATCGATATTCCTCATTTTTTCATTCGATAGAAAGGATTTTTATGCGTATCTGATACATTTTCGAAAAGTAAATCTAAAAAACAAAACCGAAACTGAAATTTTATCGTTGGTGCATTGATGTTGGAGGAAGATGGCAAACTGTCAGGATTATGAGATCCGATAGAGCAGCTGAGAATGTGACATTTTTGAGGGCTTATCAAGTTGAAAGTGGTACCAAACGTAATTACGGTAAATGAGCGTTGAGCGACACTCGGGACCTTCAATGAACATCCGCTTTTGTCCAACTCTATCCAGTTCCTAGGTGCAACACCGTCAATACCATTCTTACCTTCATCGCCATTTTAATCGTCATCCTTGTAATCATCATTACTATCTTTATCACCACACTTACTGTTGTTGTTACTATTATTATTGATCTTAATGATAAAAATAAAACAAAACTATACGAGACGTTGGAACGCTGCTGTTATACTATCGCTACAGTTTTTATTATATGATTATAATGAACGTTTATAGTCTATTGAGAACAAATTTCAATCAAGCCAACGTCGTTTGACATCTCTGTCGAATTTTTTCTAGTATATATCTACATTTTAGTGGAAAAGACTGAATGTGCATGAATGTAGTACAATGTTACTCATCTTTGCAGATTGTTTTAATATATTCTTTATATAGATTAGATTGCATCCACAAAGTGAAAATAAATAAAAACCAAAAAAAAAAAGAAATTCAAAGAATTAAAAATTCGATGGATGAGGCGTTGACGTTCTAATCAAATAAGATTATTGAAAATAATAATAGTAATAACTATAACAACAATAATAAATAATAGTAATAATAATTATAATGAATAATTAATACTAATTAATAAATAGCGGTAATCATTATCTTTACGAGAATAGTTGATGAAAAAAAATAATAATGATTGCGAAGTTATCCTTCTCGGAGACAAACCTAAATGTGAAAAATTCGGAAAAATCCACTGTGTTCATTATCAAAGGTCGGTTACGCGTGAAATTCTTAGCATCTCTCGAACCTATTATATATTTAAATAATAAAACAATCGTACGCTTATATATATATGTATATATATATATATATATATATCGTTCACTATGAAATTATAAAAATATATACATATATATTATATATATATTATACAAATCGTCAACTCAAAAAGTTGATGCAACTTCAGTCATGCGTGGCCGTTCAAACCAAGATTCTCGATTATAAGCGATTGTGAGGTGAAAAAAATGTATGATGCAAAAAAAAAACTAAATATTCTAAATAAAAGCCGTGTTAACGGCGTTCGTATCACCGCCGTTGCCGGAAAACAATGCTGAGCGTTCAGAGATACCGTATCAATATATATAATATATATTTGCGGCGCATCTCCGAGATGAAGAAAACGCGCTTGATGTAATAATGTTTCAAAATTCTCGAGATTCTCTTTTAATCACCCTTTTCCCTCCGTAAAAGTCAGCGTTGAGCATTTTCAATTGCTTTTAAAAAACGTATCTAACGATGTTATTCTGTATATTTTACTTGGATAACAAACTGCTAGATCGCTAGTTTTTTATCTATCACTTTATTTTATTGAACGAATCATGGAATATCAATAGGTTTTATATTTAATTTTGATAAATTACAAGGTTTTTAATTCGATTGCAACAATAACGTAAGTTAATTTGTTGCACAAATATTTTGTTCTTGTTTTTATACAAAGCTACGTTTATTCATTTGCAAGATACTGCAATTGGGTTCTTTTTTTGAAAGCGATTGAAAACGAGCGATACTGTATTATACGAGTGTGAGTCTATTGGAACGAATGAGAGGCGCGACAGTAATCGGCGTGAACGGGACACATGCATACACACTCTTTAACATCCCAATGTGCCTAAAAAAACGATCGTAATCTTTACGTATTATAACATAATCAAATATGTCTCTGATGAGTCTCGGGATTAAGCCAGATCAAAAATGCGAACTTTGCGAATCTCGTGTCAAGCGATATATAAAAAGATTTTATACTTCTGCGTGCACGAGCTTCCTCAGGCACTTTCTTGACATTGCTTTTATGGATAATTTATCGCAGATATAACTAAAACAAAAACAAAAAAAAAAAATTTGTATGAAAAAAAAACGCAAGAAGTCTATTTTCGCGTATCGCAAACTCTTTTATAACAATGTCGATCATTGATTTGCTTCAGCCATAAGAACGTTCGACATTTGCTTTAGCCTATATTTATAATTTATTTTTATTGTTTTTTTCCTTGGTTGAATCTTGTATTAAAATTCGCTTGTGAGCACTTGATCTTCCTGTGAAATGACTCTGTTTCGCTCGATGATATTTTTTTTCTTTCTGTTTTTCTTAATGTAAGAGAAGCGAGGATGTATAAGCTTAGGGAAGCAATTTCTGTAAATTTAACGGGCGGCTTTTGTTAGATAAATATAGCAGATATTTTTCTACGTTTGAATGCAATTTAGTTTGTGCGTGTAAGAGCCTTTTTTTCTTTTGAGTATCGGCTTATTTTGCAGACAGCTTGGAACGATATTTTAAATTTATAGAAATCATATGCCTCTGTTTTATATGTGACTAAAAGCGATTAAATTTTATGACGGGTGCAAATATTTTGTACTGTTTTAAGTATCGATTGTTTTTTAAAAGAAGAAATTAAATTGAAATGATTTTTGAGAGCGGCCTGATTGCTTTTAACACATCTCTCTAACGTTGGAGGACTTCAATACGAGTTGAAATTTCTATTCATGAAAAAGAACTAACATTTGCACAAAAGTGATAACTTAGAGTTAATTAACATTAGCCATTACCCTAGACAGACTCACTATTCATTTATATCGTACCAATTGTTCAATTTCCGAAATAGAGAATTAATTATGCCAGTGAATCTCAAAATAATTTAATTTCTCATCTCCTCTGTATTGACGAACGAAAAAGAAAAGCATAACACTTTTAGCATTCTTTTTCTCGGTACAATTCTGACTCGCGAGTAAAACAAGCAGGGAGGTTGTGATATATTTATCGTGTATGATAGTGTACAGAAAAGGAGCAAGGAACGAAAGTGAAAGAGAGAGAGAGAGAGAGAGAGAGAGAGAGAGAGAGAGAGAAAGAGTATACGTGTTGGACTTGTCGTGTTTGTGGAAAATTTGCGGTGAGAGAATGGATGGCGCGTTATGTTGATTTGCGCATGACGATGACGTTATTATACATGTACAAATAACCTAGTGGAAAGAAAATTGTCCTAATTGACGGACAACTATTCCTTTTTCCTACTTCCGTTTCTTAGAGTTTTTCGTTTTTATCCTCCGCCTCAAACTCGCAATTAACCAAACCGTTGGTGTAAACTGTATCATGTATATATTATATACTCTTTGTTTCCTTTTGTTTATCCTATATGTGAAAGAAAAGAAGACGCAATTACTCTCATTTTGTAAATCAAATTTTTATAAGAGTTGTTGCTATGTAGGTTTGCGTTTACAGACAGAGTTTTTATGATCATATATTATTATCGATTGTTATGAAGATAACACACATATATATATATATATTAGGTTTTTTCCTTCTCCTTTTTTATATAGTGATAACTTTTTCTTTTCTCGGTTTGTTATATTATATTGTCGGTATTCACACTATCTATGCTAATGTTTTGTAATACTTGTAAGGAAAGATCGTAGAGAGCTTTTTATTTATATACTATCACAATACGAAATGTGCAAAAATGGCTTATGTATAGTTGTTATGCGAATCTCATATTAATTTTATTTACTATTATTATTTAATAAAGACAAAATGCAGGAAAACAAATGTTTTAGTTTCGCAGTTACTTTTAAGCTTGCCATTATATTGTACTACAAGAAAAAGAATATATGGTGAATTTTTAAAATGCGTTTTATAATTTATATTTAAAAGTATTTATGACGGGATCCGTTCGATGTGTTTAGATGTCGATTGCGTCCGCTGAACGAATCCCTTTTATTTTTTCGTTGAAAGAAAACAAGAAAAAAAAAATAGAAACGAGCATACGCAAGCGCACTGAGAATGTCTATGGGGTATAATGAGCATAAAAAGCTGTAGTGCGACCTCGAAAATAATACGTAAGCTGAACTAAGTGGAAAACTACGATTATGTCGAAGGAAGCTGCAGTAACAACAATAATTTTAGCAACCCCTTGGTGTTCAATTGTATTCGAATAACGTAAATAAATGTTTATAGTGTCTATGAATCATGAATATTGTTCGAGTTTTCATTGATACCTTGAATTCCTAAATTTCTGACGATCCAATCCTGAAAAATACTAGATATATTTTATTGTCTTTTTTGTAGAATTATTCCGCATATATTTTCCTGTAATCAAACAATAAAAATATCAGGAAAACATTGTTTATAAGTAGCAATGGGCAATACTTCATTACGGAAATTAAAAAGAAGGTCATTGTAAAAAAAACTTTTTTGAAATAAAACACATGTTTATTTTAAAATTTTATTTTTATTTTAAAAGATAAATAAATATCATTGTGGGTGACACAAATAAAAGTTATGCTTTATTGTAACAACTTATTTAAAAAGTTATCACTTCGTAAACATACTCGATTCATCGTACATATCATTGTAGTGAACAATAATATGATTGTTTGGTAAAGACTGGATGTATATCTTACGTATATATGTTTTTTTTTTCATTTAAAATATACCTAAAAGTAAACGCAGAATACAAGAATATTCAAAGTACATAATCTAAAGTACATATAAAGAGATTGTACAAAAATACCATCTAAAGCATACGTGTGTAAAGGAACGCAAGCTACACATCGAGAGATGGAAGGTACTGAAATCTGAACTGTCAATATATATCCCTTTTGGCATTTTGCACACTTACTTTGAATATAGGAAACTAGTTTCAGTATTAAGTGTATAAAGAGCTCTTTGGACCATTGTTAACAGCCTTTGAGGATTCAAAAGTCTCTAAAAATAATATACATATATGTTGAAAATGTACTTAAAAAACAAAATGTGCAATATAGAAACAGTTGATCTCATTTATCGTCAGAATCTCAGTACCGCATCCCTATAAAGTTCAACGTCACACCCTATGATACACGATCCATACAAATAGATTAAAAAGATGAAAAGTCACTCGTTATGATGAAAAATGAAAAGCATTTTGTGCTTTATTGTAATGCTTTAATTAAATATTCGCTGATTATTTTCCTTTTCGCATATCGGCATTGCCAAAGTGGATCAAAAGAATACTTTCAGTAATATTCAAATTCGAAACGTGCGAATGAAATCTTTATTCTTCCTCCTTTAAATTTTAATGATTCTTACTGATAAACGCGTTTTAAGATTATTCATTATAGTTAAATATGTAGCTTTAGGTCGAGGATTAAAATTACGTGCATCTTCGGGGTTTCGTTGACTTACAAACACATTTGAACGGCGCTCTGGAACATACACGGAAAAAAATCGCAAGCAAACATTACTTAATTTAGCTCGGCAGATTACACTGAAGTAGGAATTAAGCAAAATATATTGAAGTTATTGGGCAAATGTTACTGAAAATATTCGGTAATACATACTGAAATAACAGTCAAATACAAAGTGCCTAAATAATCAAGCAAAGATTACTTTGCCGTCTTCCAATCGCGAGTGTGTATAATCCACTCTCTTTTACTAAAATGTAAACATTAACTTTTCAAATTATTTAATTTATGAGTCCTAATTTTATGTTCAATATTTTCCGAATTTGTACACCCTGTGTATTAAATACGCTTGTCGGTTGCTAAGCACATATCACACGGTGTAAACAACTACAGCGGCAAGCGACAGAAAATAAAATAAAATAAAATACAAGGTACATTTTGTAAATGATTATTATATACTTATCGTTACCTTGTATAATGTACTATATTAAAAATAAAAAATAAAACGCAGAAAATTAAACATTTTTCTCAAGTTTATTACTCAAGCGAGCATTAATTGCTTGATTGTCTAGGTAAAGTATGCCTAACTTCTTTCACTCGATTGATCAAGCAAAATTTACCGAACTGTAGATTTTGTAGATGTTCTATAACCGTCAATCACATCTTGCTTAATGAGTTCAGCTCAAGCTATTCAGTAAATTTTGCTTGAAGGTTCATGAAACTCTGCTTGCGATTTTTTCCGTGTAGTTTCGTAAACACAATTATATGCTCGACAAAAATCGCTCGGAGACACATTATTTATATATTAATGACAATAAATCTCAAAAATTGAAATTAAATATGAAATTAAAAATTGAAATTAATATATGAAGAGAAAGATAATATGAAATATATATATATCTGTATAAATTATTATAAACATTTTCACACTCGATACACATAAAAGTTTCACAAAAAGTGTTCTCACATTAGTGTATATAAATTTATAAACGTCACTATATTCTTAAGGGTAAGTCGGAGATAAAATGTCAGTTTCAGCACTAGCACATATTAGTTAGAATGGAAACATTTGTATTTGTTTTGTATGAGGTTGCGAGGTAGCTATCTATGATAACGCAATAAATTTTATACCATAATTTACATAAACTAAAAATTACAGTAAAATAGCACGTGTCACGCCAAATCTGATGTGTATACCATCATTTTCACCTCTGACATCCCCTCAATAAATATCATTATTATTCTCATAATAATTGTAACTCTAAAATGTAATAATTTTCTTTCAGTTTATCTTTTAAGGCGATACATGCTTCAGGGCTTATTCTTATGCATGAATATGTGAATATTATTTTTTTTTTTTCATTTTGATAATGCGATTGCAGAGGACAACTGCTTTATGTCGTTTTTTTTTATATAACATCCCTACACTTATACTTAATCTTTACATACACAAATTTTTTAAAACTGGCACAATATTTTGTTTCGTTTCCCATGTTCTGGCCTCACATTTAATAATTATTTCCCATCAAATTTTATTTTTCGAGGAATATAAACTTTAATTTATAAGTACTTTTAAATTAGTGATTTCTGTTATACAATTCCAAGATAGCAAATTCCATAACATTTAAATTTTTGTAATATATAGAGTGACGTAATGTTGCGCTTGGATAGCGCAAGAAAACGAAGTTTACTATTTGCAAACTACGCAATAGTAATATCATAGCACTCGGTTTGTCTAATTCTTGTGGTTTTCTTTTTGGATGCAATTGGTAACTTGACATTCGATTACTTATCGTAATAGATTTTATCGCTATTACATTAAAATAAAAGCTCACCAAAAAAGTTGTTGTCAAGTTCACTATATTGTAACGCATCGTATACTTCCTAATTCACTTATATATATATATATATATATATATATATATACTTACGCTAAAATATGTTTTAGAGTTCAAGTAATTTTTCAGCCAGAGTCATGACACTGTGTAAAGTTTTGATAGTGTTATACTCAGACTATGCATATTCTAGTTCTTTTTTTTAAACACTAACACGAATAATCATTTTTGTATAAAGTAACCCTTAAAGCTGATGGAAATTCA
The DNA here is from genome assembly GCA_900490025.1 of Megastigmus dorsalis. Taxonomy (NCBI): domain Eukaryota; kingdom Metazoa; phylum Arthropoda; class Insecta; order Hymenoptera; family Megastigmidae; genus Megastigmus; species Megastigmus dorsalis. The sequence goes on along the minus strand of UELU01138551.1, from coordinate 20,098 downwards.
CTCCCTATATTCTTTGACTTGGAGCGAAAATTTAACTCGAAAAAAATTAGTAAAGTATGAAATCAAAAATACGATTGTAATGGGAATTGATCGGACTACATCCCATAGAGAATATGCATATAAAGTGTATAGGACATCCTAAAGGGCTAATTGAGTTTTCTTTTAATGTACAAAAGTTCCCGCGGTTCAATCAATCAGGTACTCGTATGCTCACAGACGGTGCGTTTTACATATACACACATGTGCATTCTTACAGTCATATTAATACAGAACTATAATTGTATATGATTATGTAGGACTGAGGTAATCGATTCAAGCATATACTCACTAAACTATCGTTTATCTGTTCTTTATATACGCGCTTTATTGGAAGCTGATAGTAGGAAGAGAAATAAGACGTTCAAATGAAACTATAGGCTTATGTATACACGAGACTGATTGTACCTCAATTAAGTCTCAATGGGAGTTGGAATTCAACGGCCAGTCAAGTTGCGCTATTGGTTTCTATACTCTGAAGGCAAGTGTGAAGTTCATCCATTAGACTATTTGAAGCTTTTAGAAAAATATCTTTCACTTACGCAGATTAGAATTCGCGCGTAAGAAGAGTATATATTATATATATAGTAGAGATTCATTGTGCTACAAACTTTTGGTCCCTGATGACGATCAAAATATTCTGTCTCTAATTAATCATTTCAACGAGTCATTCAACATCAAGAGAATTGGCGTTTTTTAATACATATCACACACAAGTAACATGGCTGGCATATAGATAGAATTATAGAAGATAGAATAGTTTTTGTTCAAATACCAATTATGCGGATACATAATATTAATTGTAATTTTTTATATAATATTTTTTATACAATAGAATAGTAATGAGTGTTCGAAGAGAAACATAATATGAATATGAGATTTGTTAATCTTTCAAACAGTTAAATACGAACTAAAATGTTAAATATAAAATAACATTAACTTTTCAACGTCTAAATTCATTTTATCCTATTCCATCAAGAACTGTTATTAGATCATTTTTATTTTTAAGATAAAAATATGCTTTACTTTTTTTGTAAAAATGAGTGATTTCTAATTTCCGTAGTTTTTAGGTAATCCGGATTTTTAAGCTGATTGTTACCATTAGTTTTGTAAATTCACTGTACCGTAGAGAAGTGACGCCAAATATTATTTTACAAACTATCTTTAAAAATTACCGAATCATTTGATTTTTCACTTCAAAGATTATATAATTGTATATTTTGCCTTTATTCAAAGTCACAAAAGTTCAACTAGTGAATTACTTCTGGGTACATTGAATCTTTGAAATCGATACATTTACCAAAAATGGTTTAGCCTCTTTTTCTGGATATATTATAACTACTTCAACATGAGTTTTTTAATCTTGAGAGAATGAATCTAATAAAATGTTTGCATTTGAGGATTGACTCCGATAATACTATTTAGTAGGCAAGAATTAGACTAATTGGCATACATTCAAGTGGAATAATGTCTTACATTTTTATGTAATCAGCATCCAACAGCGATTAAGGGTAGTTCGAACAAAAATTCGAACAAAAACTTAAAAGTAGGACCAGTTGGTTATGCCCATTTAAAGAGGATTCTATCATTTTAAAGCCGTTGCACAAATCTTTACGAAGTATTTCCAATTTTTTTAGATTATACAATACAAGATATTACTACCAATATTGTGGATATCGTTTATCTATATAATCTACTTGTCAAAAAATAGTATTTTTAATTCCGTATTTTACTAATTCTAGTAAAACTGATAGTTGTTGTATCAGTTTTCCAGCAAGTATAATTTCATTTATAAATATTCAGCACAAGTCAATGAGCCAATTGATTTAAAAATTTCTTTTCACTAAACCCCTTAGAGTAGAATATCACTTTTCTAGAACCATACTTAAGACCAATAGAAAGGACTTCTGTCTTCCAATCTGAAATGCTTAGTTCCTTTTACAAAACTACGTCAATCTCAAAAATGCAATACTTTTTATCGGTAAAACTTTAGAAAATATGCATATAATTAGTTATCTATTAAATGTACATTAAAATCATATTTAAAGTTATAAATAACTCTTCGATGTATAACAGCAAAGTCAGTTAAATTTGGTAATATACCACGGCGTTAAAGATAATATTTTCTTTGTAAGATAAATATGACTGTAATAAATATTTAGCAGAAAATATGTACATTATAATGAAAGCGAAAAATTATTTCAGACGGATTTTCGTAAAGTTAGGTCACATTTTTCTAAGTATTACCTTTGAAATGTTTTGCTTTGTGAGATACACAATTACTTTAATAAATTCTTGAATATGCTTTATACATTATGCAATAGACATAAGTTTTCTAAATCTTGAAACTTCTATAATTCTATGTGATTATAGATGTTTTTCAACACCCATGAGTACAAAGACGTATTTTGTTGCAGTTATATCGTTATAATTTATGAAAGCGCAAAAACTGTTCTTCAACCATCAATCATTCGACCGCACATATTATTTACCTGTATTTTAAATAAAGGAACAGAACTTTAGGATGACGTTATTCGAGACGTAAAGCTTCTGTTCGATTGAGAAAATAGTTTTGCGGATACAGGGTCTGACTTTAATTGTCCAGTAAAGTCATCCTTGAATGGAATGTCTCCGTAATTGGAAATCAGCTTGAGTTATAAATTAGATAAACTTGTTTTATCTCGAATGTACTGCGATACGATCGAAACTAATCCAGAGATCACCATGCGCCCATTCTGCTCTAACTGAAAGTAAAAAAAGATTAATGAGTTAATAGATGTAAGTTTCGATACTGTTGATATAAAAAAAAACACGAGATTATGTTGCAACTTATCACTTATTAAGATCATGTGAAAGTCCTGTTTTATTTGTATCTAACAAAAGTTTATTTTTTTTTTGGTTATTGCATTATTTTTCGTAGGAAAAAATACGACAGAGTTTGATTTTAAATCTTATAGATTTTGGATTGAAAACATTATTAACCCTTTGGTATTGAACTTTATCAAAAAACAGCTTAAAATTCTTAGTTATATTATTTTTATTCATACTTGCAGTTATACAAATAGTGTACGGGAAATTTTTTCAACCAAATATTTATCTGATGTCGATAAAACTTGATATTGGTTGAATTTGACAAAACTTTTCCAGGTATATTAAACTTACTTCCTAGGTTTTAAAAATTTCGGTGATGCAATCAAACTTTAAAAAAATTATGTTCGAGGTTAAAGTTGCATGATGAAAGAATTGTAGTAGATTAAGTTTTTCAGAGTGAAATCTAGCGTTGTAACTTGATGAATACTAATAGGCAAAGATGATTCTATTCTTCCCTTTTTATTTAATAATAAGAGTAAAAACACATAACTTTATCCATTATCCAACTATTTTAAATAAAATACTATGCTTTAAAGTCAAAATTTAACCACATTTTTTTTTCAAAGGGTCAAATACAGAAGATAGTGAATTAATTTCTCTACAATCAATGTATAATATAATGATATTGCAAAATTGAAAATGGAGATACGAATAGTATACATTTTTCTAGGACATATATCATAAAGGATTTTCACATAATCTTAGTGGTTGTTTTTGTTAAAATTGTTTTTAAAATTATTTGCAAGAAAATATTGTATAATAGTGAAAAATTATTAATTTTTCAGGTAAGTTTTTTATTTATCGATACTATTAAAATAAAAGAAATATATACGACGAATCGTAAAATAGTTTTCACATACTCAGGTCTATTTAATTCAGTAAATCGTACTTAATATAGTATTCTAATACATATATATATAATCTATAGTAATATAGATTCTTCAATGTCGATTTATGACATTTCCTGAAACAAACTGTTTTTATCAAGCAATGTTGGTTCAGCACTGTAATCACCGTTTTCAAAAATGAGCCAAAGAACCACAATGAATTCAATTATCAAGTTAGCTAAAACTGTTAGAAAGATATGTGAGTTATGAAGTTACCCCAATTGCCCAAAATTTTAAAGATCAAAATTAAATGTAGTATTTCTGAAAGTATTACCTCAAAGAATAGATTATCTGTGTCGGGATTTGTAAAATAAATATTAGTATTTTTCGCTATTTGAAATCAGCGAAGCAAAAGGTATCAATTACGTAGATATCACTGTAGAAAGAAGCTTTCTTCTCTCACATCATTTTCGTGTTAAACAGGTTCTACTTATTTCTACATATACTTAACTATACTACGGTATTAACCATGACTACAAAATTAGAAGCTTATTCCAAATTATCAGTGTTATTGATAAAGAATGTTGATGATAAAGAGTGTTTCCTCAGTGCGTCAGCATCAAAGCGAACGTGCAATACCTTTCGGATGTTTCACTGCTGCTGTCAATGGCGCTGCTCAAACTAGCCTCTTCAAGTATCAGCTTCGAGCCAAAGCCTTTAAGATCAAGATCAAGAAACAGCTGTTCTAGCTGGTCGTTCACGAGATTCGGCTGTTTCGAGTGCCTGAGAAATTCCAGATCCTCCTTCAGTACGTCAGGCAGAGGTTTGACATCGATTTGGTACTTATACAGGAGCTCGGGAGTCAGTCTTAGATGTTCGTTCCATGGTGGGCCCTCGCGCAACGTACCAACGTGCTTGTACATCTGTTTTGCGTTGTTTCAAAAAAATATCCGCATCGTTTAAAATGCGTACCAAAAGCATTGAAAGTACGGGGTGGAATAAAAAAGTAAGGACAAATCACCTGTTTCGAAGATTCGGACATGGCGGCAGTGCTGCCGGGTACGGCTTTGACACTGATCGCAGAACTGGCAGAATGAGTGAGATCAAAAGAACTGCTAGCAGTCGTCATCGATGTCATGGTGGTCGAGTAATTTGTTGTGGACGTCGTTGTGGGTATCTTCGTGGGCATACTCGTGGGCATAGTCGTGGGCATAGTCGTGGGCATAGTAGTGGGCATCGTCATGGGCGCAGTTTTCGGAACTATAAACGATCGGTACATCATCGATGTGGGCACGGGCGCACCGATGAACGGTTGGTACATCAGACTCGGCGTTGCCGACGTCATGTACGGGACTGGAACGAAACCTAAGTCCACGATTTTATAATTTGTTCATATGCAGACATTATGTTTTGAGTCATTGATAGAACTTTTTGGTACGTACAGTAGGGAGTTGCTTGAGTCATCGGGTTAACTGGTCCGAGGTACTCTTGTGGAACTGCTGTCGATGATGGATTGTCCCGTTGCTGCGGTGCAGGTAGGTAGTAAACGGGGAACATCGGTGGGTAAGTGAAGAATCGGGTTATAGCTTGAGAACACGCGCTGAAAGTAAAGAACGGGTAATCATGTTCTTGTGCTAAACATATTCGCACGATGCGAACATGTATTTTTACTGTTGTGTACAATAATTACTTTGTAGTAGTAAAGCACTGTTGAGTAATATTTGTGCTTGTCGGTCGGGTCATGGGGGTTTTTGGACAAAAATTGATATTAGGATTCGCCTTGGCCATGTTAGCCGATACATCCACACTCGCTGGCGTAAACTTCGGGTTCGCCGTGGCTGGTATCTGGTTGACATATTGCGTCAGTTTCGCTGAATCGTCGTAATTCGAAATCTAAATAAAAGGTAATTAGAATCCCGAAGACACGTTTCAATTCATCTCTCGTGAATTCCCATAATATTCCGTATATTCTAAACCAAAGCATAAAGACGAACCTTAATATTTTTATTTCCTTTCCAGCTTGGACTGCCACTCCTCTTCAATCTCAATCCATTGTTATTGTTTCCGGGACCACATCTCGTGTTCCGCTCGATCTTCATCTTCTGATCAAGCGACTGGTTCCTTTTGTTGCCTTTCATCAGTTGGCGATGCTTCTGCATCATTAGTTTCTCCATGTCTTCGTTGTGTTGATTGAGAAGCGATTCAGTGAGCAAGGGTTGAATAGGTCGTCCGTTGTTTGTGGAAGTGTTGCTGGTGGTGTTGCTGGTGGTGTTGGAGGTGGCCTCGCGACTGTCAAAGCTCTCCTGATTGTTTGACTCACTGCTAATGTTCTCGGCATTGCCGCTGTTTCCGCTACCATTTCTTGACAGCTGACATTTCAGATCTTTAAAAGCATCAAATCAAACAATTACTAAAGGAACATTGATCGTATGCTTCACTACCTAGGGAGGCAAATATGCGGAGGATGCATCTGAAAAAGATCATTGTTAAAATGGATATCGGTTGTGATCAGTTTAGCCTTGCATGAGAAGGGATACTAGACGTTTTGGGAATTTTAAAATTACTGTAAATAAATGGTGAAAGCATTAGATACGGTAGATTAAAAGTCAAATTATGTACCTGGTCTGGGAGCGTTATTTTTGCCCGGTTCATCGCTGTTGTTCACGCTCGAATGCAGATTTTCCTCGTCGCTACCGTATAGTCTGGTATTGTTGGCGGTAACGCCAATGTTGCTGTTGAAGAATCTCTCGATGTTGTCGGTGTAATTGAGCTGGTTGTAGCTTGGCGGTGTCCCGGTCGAGGATTTGCTATCAAAGTATTCGTGATGGGGTGAGATCGCGCCTAGCATCTCGCTATCGTGCTCCTGTAACATGGGATTTTTTGATCCCTTTACGAATATATTATATAGCAACCAATGAAGACAACCACTTTTTGATTCTAATTTACTTTATTTAACTTCTTCTTTTTTTTGTTTTCATCTACTTATCAGTCATTTATTTTTAATAAGTTCAGCAAGAGAACGTGGACGTGATCCGTTAAATAAAGTTTCTAACATTATTTCGATCATTTTCGTTGATATTGAAATAAGTTGTTAATCTGCAGTTGACAATATTATGATATATGCTAAATCGACTTATTTGTCACAACAAAGCTCATAATTAGCTTTAAATTGCTGTTTGTTATGGACCTATCGAGATAAAGCTAATCCGCCACCTTGTTAGTATTCCCCCTTATAAAAAATGATTCTGAGCTTTTAGCCAAGTTATGGGACAAATACAATCAAATGTGAGAAATATTTGAATATACGTATTGCTTTATTAATGAATTAAATCAATCAAAACTATGCAATAAACAAAAATAAAAAATGAATATTAATGGAAAAAGAACTTTTAAATAGGTATATAATCATACACGATGAGGCTGGTTAATATTATTAGCTGTAACTTAAATTATTCACAAACACTCAAAATTTATTCATTTAAATGTTTATAATAAATTTTTTTCAGGTCATATTTCAAAAATGATTATGTGTAAGTAATCATATATGAAGAAAGTGCAATTGTAATTAAAACACCGAACTTATGATTAATTTGCCACGCACGGAACTCTGCTCTGCTACTACTCGTTTTATTATATTATTATATTTCTTACATTTTAAAGTTAATTTTTTATAAGCTACAATGCATAAAAGTGGCAGTCATTATAATACTATTTTTCAATCGTAAACCTAATTAAGGACGTTCTGCGATTCGTATGATAAAAAATGTCGTTTTTTTTTATCATTTCATCGTTAAATTGCATCACTATATAAATAAAATCTATTAATACTGTACCACATAATACTGAAATATAAATAAATAGTGTAAAAATCATATAAATAAAAAAAACGAAGTGCAACCTACTCTTATGTATAAACTGGACCACAATATGTAGACATTATAGACATACTTATACATATGTAGTATAACGCTGTTGTTTTTTAAAAGAATTCTATCCAAAATTTGTTTTGAATTTTTTAAAAATGTGCTTTTAATACACGAATCATGTATTTTCCATTCTCAAACTTTGAAATTTAATATTTCAATGTTTAATACCGGTACATTAAACTTACCAGAAATCAATAAAGCGTACCAAATTAGTTTGTATGCAGAATTTAAAGAAAATACATTTATAATCAAATTGACGGAGAACGTTCTTAATCTTCGATAAGTTAAAGTAATATATAATACTATACACTAACCATTATTTGTATGTACTATTTTATCTTATTAGTTTTATATACTTATATGTTTAGTTACTACTATTATAGGCGGTAGGAGTGTCAAAGTATTTAATCATTACTAAATACAAGCATTTGAAATTAAGCAAATACTAAATGCAGGTGCTCTTCATGCATGAATTATCCGTCATTTGACAAAATTTGAAATAAATATTTCCATATCTTTACACATCTCTGTCGTAGCTTTTTATCATGTCATTAGATCGTTTATAGGCGAAGAACACTGGTATTTAGGGTTTACATAAATTCAAATTTATAGAGATAATTAATTATTCAGGATTCAGCGGGTAAAACAGTCTAGTGATAGCAGAACTTTGACACCTTCTTCACTACTGCATCTTCCTTACGTTAATTATTGTTACATAAGTAGTTTCTATAAATATTTGCAAGATGTATGTCATTGAATTTTCTTGAAAAGCAAAAAGTCTAGTAATAAGGTTTTGCACAGCTACCTTAAAAACGAATAGATAGAAAATTTGTCTCTCCTTTATACAATTTGACAGTGAAAATCGGGGTCAAATCACTTAGTACCATCACGACTCTATATTTTGTTTCATAATTTAAATAGTATTCATATCTGACTGAATATTTTTATCTTGGTGTAAAAAATTTAACTTACCGATAAACCTGTTATATGAAATATAAATTGTATAAAATTGAAATTTTCTCATAAATCCATGACTTTCTACTCACCTTTAGGACATACTTAATGCTAAAAAATATTGAACATACTTTCCACCTCTGAAATCAAAATGTTTCTACTCTGGAATTAATTGAGAAGGTCCTAATAATGCGTTTGAAATGTTTAATTTTCTTAAATTACAAATATTTCAGGCTCTTCTAAATAAGCTTTCTTTACTAGAATTTAGTATGTTTCTATTTAGGAACAATTTACATACAAATAATAATATGCACTGTCTTAATAAAAAATGAATAAAAGATACAGATAGGAAATGTGATAAAAAAATATAGGTTCATGTTATATAATAATCACCGAAAAGCTTTTGTCGTTCATAGCCAAATGATCCGTGATCGGCACTGGGCTTTTAATCTCCTGCAGGATGCTCTCCGCGAATGTGGTGAGTTCTTGCTTCTTGGTGAGTAAATCGCAATTGATAATGGGAGTATGTGGCTTCCTTTGAACAGCCTGAAGGAGAAACGCCGAAGAAAACGGAAAAAATGCCCGTTGTACATACACAATATCGTTGACAGGAATTGGGGTGTGGCTAGTAATGTTATAATCATTGTTCCTAAGAAAACTGTTAAGACTGTTTTTTTTCTGGATCCCAGAATTACTTTATTACTATTGAAACTATTCAAAAAAGAGAGGCATTCATTAACAAGGAGATGAGAGTTAATTAGTTATTATCCGTTAAGTGATGTCGTAGAAAAAGCAATTGTCAACCAATGATAAATTTTGATTGATCTGCCAATTCATAGTCTCTTATAACGTTTTTTCTGAAAGTTAGCATTGCTAATCATATGTTAGAGCTGTTCTAAAAATAAGATATTGAGCATTAAAACGGAGTAAAACCAAGAGGACTGGCGCAATTTCTGAACATTTTCCAGGCATCACCTAGCAGATAAAAAGTGACTACATTTGTCCCGAGACAAAAAACAGACTGAAATATGTAGGCATGCACCACTAAAGCTTAGAAGTCCTTATACTACTTGTGGAGCAATAAGGACCCATACAAATGCCATCGTTCATTTTTCCAATGAACCAATTCAATCAAACTGTTCAATAAAATCAAGTAACAGAAATTGTCACACTAATAGTCGATCTTGCTTCACTCTCCCCCAATAAACTTTGACATTAATAAATTTGACAAATTAGTAACATTATATTCATTTGCAATTCATTTGAAGGGTATTGGAAAACTGGCGGGTCAATTACCTCGAGCAGCGCCAGTATCTCATTCTCGATAACCTTTGCCTCTTTCAAAACCTCTTCGCTGATATTGGCTAGTGCACCAGTCTTCTGATTACCAGGTGGTCGAAATATATCGGGATCAGCTGGTCCCTTTAATACATGATGACGACCTACGATAAACTCTATATTTTTCGTCCAAGGATTGGTAAAGGATGACCATTCAGTCTCGAGCACAACATAAGTGCCATTCTGGACGATGTACCTGTAAGGTTTTGATCTGAAGGACGAACCCTCATTGTTGATCAGCTGCATGGGAAAATTGTGGAAAAAAAATACAGCATGAATAATCATGACAACAAAGAGACGGTATTAAATCCAGATTTGCCACCCTCTTAATTCGTTAGCGGCAAAAAGACAACTGCAGCATAATGCAATTATTCGCTTCCTCTTTGTTAATAATTTCTTTTAAAACCTAATAAAACAACTAATGACTTCAGTCTGCAGCTC
>UELU01138550.1:72590-88835 GCA_900490025.1 Megastigmus dorsalis | reverse complement strand
ACCCCACCCCACCCCCAGCTACCGCCCGTGCCACCAGTTCTTCTTTTCTGTTTTACTCGCGGTGTGAATACAGCTGCGTAATGTTTGTCATTTCACGGCTCACACGCTGCTATGGAATCCATGTATTTGTAAGCTGTTGAAAAAAATTGGAGGCCGTGTTTTGAATGCTATATAGATGAATATAATCCTTTGAAACAATGTTACTGAAATAAACTGGAATAAACTGAAATACGTTATCAATATTCTTAACGCTACACTCTTAACGTTAGGTTTTAAAATTTCTTTTAATGTTTGTTTATAAAACTTTTTTTTTTAAATTTAGAATTACTGTATTCGGGTTTCGAGTAGAACATGAATTACAAAAGGAAAGAAAAAAAATAAAAATACTAAATTATCGTTTATAAATGATCTTATTTATTATAATATTTTTACGCGCAACATGAGTCCGTTCGTTATGGGTACGACTATCAAACAGAAACTAACATCATTAATTTGATTCGCAACACATCTATGTATCTGAGATAAACAATTATACTGCAATTATAACAGATTATAATCTAAGAATATACTCTTACTTTCATTGAAGCGCAAGACACGGTTGAAGTTAGACGTGTTTATCGTCACTGCTTCGCGAGCAAAGTTTTGTTTGTTTATTTGTGTTACGCAAGTGCTATATGGTGAAAAACGCGAGCTAATTTTGATTTTGCGTGTCTTCAACAAGTGCAAACCTATATTAGGTAATACATTGTATCTCTGACTACAGAGATACGTTCACCTCACCAGCGTCATGAATAATCCACAGTTTACTTCTCCAACAGTTTCGTTCGCAAATGTAGTACAACAAAGTCTTTTTCCAACTAAGCATCAAGCGATCATTTTAGATGCAATCGAAAGTTACACAGTGCAAGACTATATACCGTTGCATTAGGAAAATTAATTAATCCAGCAAACATAGCGTGTGTATCTCGCATAAATATCTCATGGAAGTATATGTTTTTATTTATCAAACAAAGAGCTTGTCATCAAACAGATGCTACGAGTGACATTAGTGTAGATACTAGTCGCTCTTTCCAAAAATGACTTAACTAAAAATAGCTCCTCTTAACGCGCATTCATATAAACCACTAAGGATCTTGCTCTTACAAAAAAAGAAAACAAATCATCATCTAATTTATAATTAAATATATAGATTTTCCTGAAAGTTGGCAAAAATCTTATATCCACTTTATTGAAATATCTGATAAAAAAGAAGTCCGAACTATATATTTAACAGCAAGCCTCTGCAAACTTTTTGAATCTTCAATGGTCTGTGTGACTAACAACATACTACTAAATATGAATAGATATAAATCCAATCATTATTTCCAGTAATGAAGGTATTGAAGATCATAATCTTATAATTTGGCAATACTCTCTGTACAATCATAAACGTATTTTAATTAAATAAACTACTGAATTTAAACCTTCAATTATCTTTACATTAGCAAATATTATTGATAAACCGAGTTCTTGCTCCTGTAAATTAATTGTACAATGTCTGAAAAACTGTGAAAAATCAATCTAACATATATTTTCTCTTTGTAATATATATCATATATTATTTTTAAATAAAGTAAGCAAAATAAGTATTGTATCAGACTTAAAATATTAATTTAATAAACAAAAAATCTCTTGCTAACTGCGAATAATACTAATTTCTATCCCTAACACAATCAATCTCAAAGTAGTTAATTAATTTTGACTTTATTTTGAAGATTGTATTTATACCTTATTTTTGTAAGATTGTTAAGATTTTTTTGATTCCATTTTATTAAGATTGTATTTACCTTACGCAATTTTCGAAATTTTGAATTCAATAGTTAACCATGGTACAGAATCAAAATGTTTTTATTTAATTCATAAGTAGATATATATATATATATATATATTAATTTATGTCAGAATGTAAAGCAGGATAAAAGTTTATCTTCCAATGTTGATCCAATTATAAAACATTCATTATACCCCTGATAAATTTTCTATACTTTCCAATTAAAACTTTCATCCTTCTTTGTGAATTCCTGAGAGATTACAATTTCATCGAAGAAACGATGACATTTTTTAATCAACTGGGAGATTCTAAGGATAACGCAATGCGATTTGTAGGTCACGCTTACAGTTGTACAAAAAAATTATATTCTTTCCCTAAAATTATGTAATAAAGTTGCTCAAGTGATGAAAAATATTCGAAATTTTATTTCCTAATACATCGATTCTTATCTCGGGTGTAGTCGGCTCAAAAATCCTTGCTTACTGACATTTGATTAGGATAAGGGACTAATATAAAACGTTCATAGCTAGTGTGAATGTAGCGTATGTGATGTGGCTTTTGCCTTGCTCTTTTTAGGACTGGTCGGTTCCTCAGACTTCGCCTTATTTTTTATTAATTTTAGCTGAGCCAGCTCCGTTACACTCAGTACGTGTATAATTATCAACATAACATCATTAATATCCAGTTCAAAATCGTTATAACATGACGTTTCACACCCTATCAAGATCCAACATGGCTCATATTGACAAATGGAGGCTTCGTAGAACCCTGATAGGTTGTGAAACTTCATTTTCTAGTACTTTTTAGTCGGATTATCGTTACTTATTTAATTACATAATTTTTAATGTCTAAATATTTATTCAATTACATAGAAGACTTTATATATTAAATAGTGAGAAGATAGAAATATTTAATAAGCATTTATAATTTTAAATTAGCTTATAAAATATTCATTTTAATATTACACTATTATTATAATATTAAACTTATAAAAAGTGGAAAAATTAAGGAAGCATATTAATAAAAACTTAAGGATCTTATCATAATGAAACATATAATAGAATAAAATCTGACTTACGAAAGCACATAACAAATAAGTAAGTAGTTAAATGTCGAATATGATCAGACATATGTTTAATTTTAAATTAGACGTATTCTATGCTGTAAAAAACGGTACATGCGCATTTCGTACTCTATAAATCTAAATATTTCGTGACTATGCACATGTTGGAAGTCGTCTAAGTAGAGTATGTAGGTACATATTCACTTCTTAAATAAGTAACGTTAGGTTATTTGTTGAATATGTGAATATGTACTACTAAAATACGTGATGTATCACATTGAAATACGTAAATAATCACTATAAGAATTAAGTCTATTTCGTATTTCATATCGGATCGAATGTCGAATATTGAATACCGAATATCGGTGGATATCGAAATAAGTAAATAGTCATTATAAATATGTGAAAATTACTATTCTTTTATATTAAACAGAAAAAATTTGCCTTGTTAATTGTAGTATAATATTTGTATCTATTTTGTCTAATGTGTAAGACAAATTTTAACATATTAATTTGTGAAAATGTTGTTCACAAATTGTTAATACAACATGTAATGAATTAAACTAAATACAGCTTAGGAGTTTTCGAATGAAACATGGTCGCTATAAAATGCTTGACTCCTTAAAATTAGTAAGCCTTGAAAAGGCTCGGTGTCTGAAAAGCGATAATCTCCTTCAGCCGGAAAATTTATCAAGAGTCTCTCTCAAAAGGCCGTGATTTGTTTCGACGCGTCAAACTGCCAGGAGATAGAGTGGACTGGAAATTAACCATCAGGTTCATCGGATATTGCCGAGTGCTTTTCCCCGCAATTCGCTCTTTCCGCTCCTTGCTGAATTGATTCAGGTCGCGCAGGCAACTTTTGTGAGCACGAATAGCGAGTTGTTCTTTAATAATAGTTTTTTTTTGTAAATCACTGTAAAGACAAAATTGCAGCTGCTTACTTAGGTCTATACCATTTTACTTATTTTTTGTTTTGCACACTTGCAGGAGTTGGAGCATTGTTGGCAACTTGTTAATTTACGATCAATATTAGTTTTAGCGATGATTTTCATTGATAAACATTAAATAATATATTTAATATAAATATGCTTATCATTTTTTCTAGAAGTAGGATATAAACCCTACTCTTGTATAAATATGATTCTCATTTTTTCTAACAATAAAATGAGAATCATATTTGTATTAAACTCACTATCAAATAAATTCATGTCTCCAATACTATTTTTATTTAAAAAAATGTATCTAATAAGTCATTTGAACAAATAGAATAAATATCTAGACAGAGTACTTCTTCTGTTTGTTATATAGAATCTACCGGTACTTCCACGGCTACGCTTCACTGCGAGAAATATGAAAAACTGCAATAGAATTCTGATTTAGCTTTTCCATGTGTATTCATTGATTTTTAAATCCTTTTTTAAACATATGAACGTTGTGAAATCGATTATTAGATTGGCTTTAATTTTATTTTGATTTTGACATTAATCAGAATTAATCACATTCCATCTCAATGAAATTTTAGTTTAAAGGTTGTAAGCTCGTGACAAACACTTGCATAAAGTTGGACCTTCGCGCGGGATATTGTAGTTTGGAGCAGAAACGCAAGCGCAAGTCAGGGACGCTGGGCTCGAAAGTTTTAAGCACGAGAGCGGCTGCGTGCGAGCTCTGTTTATTGGCTGCCGATATTACACAGGCAGAATCTGTTATGGTATACATGCGGGATGAGTGTTGAGGAAGACAAGTGAATATATACACTTTCTCGGAAATTCGCATTTTGCTTGTTGACGTTCCAGACTATCTTTCTTCGTTTACTGCCGAGGAGGCGCGTTCTATTTTTCCGCATCCCATAGTCTACTTTATAAATCCTTCCGTCTACGCAGGTGCGTGTAAATAAATGTTATGGAGAAGTTTCTGCACCAACTATTACAATCTTATAAAATATAATTATAAGAATTTATAAAGTATGTGCTACCATTATATTAGTAATGTATTTAATATATTATTGTGATATTAATGTTTTATCAGATTAATTGATAATGATATTGTTAAGAGCAAGTTAAAACATCCAGTTTTGAGTAACATGGGGGAAGACAGATTAAATAAAGCGATTATCGTATGTGATATGTGACTTGACTATGACAGTACTTATACTACTTGCTTTAATGCTTTCGATGAATCGATTTTAAAGTTTAATTCGTATGACCTTAATTTTTTCTGCATTTATATATGCAATGGTTTTCATTATATTTGTTCAGGTAATAACTAGTAATATTTAGGAGTGATATTTTACGAACCGTAAAAGTATGAACTAATTCAAATGAATCTGAAAAACTCATTAAAATTAAATACATTTTCATTATAATTTGACTGTTTGTCTTTAACGTTAACAACAATAGTACATCTCAAATATTTATTATCAATTAAATAAATATAAATAGCAAGCAAATTTTTCAAAACTAGTAAAACAAAACATTTAGTCGAATAAAAGCGTTCACTTCCAACGGTTTGACTCTATCAGCTAATTAAGCGAGAGACGAAGTTTCGCTTGACTTGTCCTGATATTTGTCTAATTAAATCAAGTTTATCTTTATGTATATCCCATCTTGTTGGAAGACAAAACTTTGAAGATGAAACTCTCATCATGCAACTTCTTTGCTCACAAAAATCGGGGGAAAAAATATATTACGCTACAGTGTTAACCAGCGATATTGATAGCTTGAAAAAAGTAACTTATACTCACTTAGCGGCCTATACTTTCAAGCATTATGAAACAATATCTTTGAAAAACTTTGATATTCTTAGAAAAAAAGTTGACGAGAGATCCACCACCTGTAACGACACTCTTCAAGTACCAACATCGATTAAGCTGTCGACCTTGTAAGGTAACAAATTCTTTTTTCGGAGGAATCTTTTTATGCATGAGTACCTGTGTAAGCGGAATATTTTTTCTTTTGAATAACAAAATGATCCCCAAAATAATCTTCCACTAAAATATTATTACGATTATCGTTAATTTTAACAGAGGCCACACCAACTCGTCCTCCAGATTATGTAAAAAAAATTACAAATAATAAACTCGTACAAGCTGACTAGATTATCGCCGATAGTCACTGAGCGATTGTCGGAATAATAAAAGACGATGGTGCGATGTATATGTACGTGTTTGGGAAGAAAGAGATGAGAACGAAGCGCGAAGGAGGAAGAAGATAAAGGAAAAAGTTGAGGTGCAGAATTCTCGATGAACATCCATCCTCGTCCTATAAAAAAGAAGTGGTGCAGCCAAGCGTGATGTAATTAGGTATCGCCGGTGCTATGTAGGCGCGTTATATATGCGCAAGCCGAATCCCAATGATATCAACGGCGTCGGCTCCGATCACCCGGAGGAAATCGGTGCCTCAATTCTCTCTCTCACTCTCAGTCTCTTCATCTCCCTGTCTTGTTATCATCTTCCCAAATCTTGATTTGCGTGCAGAGGAATATTTTTTATTGAGAAAAAAGAATTATTTGAAACATAATGCAATATTAAAAAAAAGGCTAAACTAACATGTACTTTTACTGCAAGATCATTTTTGTAAACTATTACAATTAAGTTTATATCTATCTATCTTTGTTTGTCTCGTTCGCTCACTCCTGCATGGATATCTTTGCGGTCGAGATCACCCCAAATATCGAGGCTAGAAAAAGGAAGGTGAAAGAAGAAAATAGAGACAAAGTGGTGGTGGTGAAAGTGGAAACGCAAGAGAGAGAGAGAGAGAGGGTGAGAGAGTGAGAGGGAGAAAAGAACGCGTCGAAGGGATAAAGCATATTTTGGGCTGTCGGGCGTGTATGTGCTCACTGTGCTGTACCCCAGAAAATGACCTGTCACTCCCGGACGCGGGCCTCCCTTCCTTCCCCCTTTTGCGTCCTCCGAAAATTCGCGTCTTGGTGTCGCAGCGCACTGGGAGGATGCGTATCTCGAGGACGTACATTGCTGTTATTGTTGTTGTTGTTGTTGCGGCTCCGTTCCCTGGGTTTTATTCAAATTTTCGCGTTATCCCGGCGGAGAAGTGAGCGACATCGACAGCAGTTCCGAGTAACAGCTGTTCTCTCCCCCCTTCGCGCCCTCGGGTCGAGCGCGCCAGGACCACTCTGTGTGCGTGTGTGTGTACATATACATATACATAAACATATACATATACATATACATATACATATACATATACATATATATATATATATAGATGAATTTTCGTCGGCAACCAAGCGGATCGCAGCAGCACGCCAGAGCTGCTGGAATCCCCCATGGTGTCGAGCTCTCTGACTCTGTCGCGCTTGCGAATCGTATCTCACGCCAGGGCTGCTGCTGCTACTGGGTGCTCCTGCCGTGCATGCGGTTGTCGGATGCCGTGTAATTGCGGTCTTCGACGAGTGACGCGCTGCGACTCGTGCTGCAGATGAGAAACCGTTGAGGAGTAAACACACTGGCTGCTGCCGCTGCTTGCCTCTTCAAAAACCTCTTCGTTCTAGTTTCCACGGATTTTCCCGAAATTTTTTCATCGTACTGGATTTTCTTTGCTATACGAGAAACGAGTCTTTTATTCAATCACACTAATTTTGATCTAATCTATATATCTGTTATACAATTTATAAATAAACTAGCAAGGAGATGTAAAGTAGAACTTTAGTTAAACAAACCAATGCATGTTGCATTCCACAAGAGCTTCAATTTGGTATAATATATTTTTTCCTTTAATTTTTTTTCTCATAATTGTGACGTCTGTCCGTCCTGAATCTAGTTTTCTTTTATTATAGAATTTCAAATTCCTGGTTTTAATTTCATTTCCATAACACAGTATATAAGTTTATTAATGTATCATGGTCTTCGAGATAAAAATTTGTAAAAATTTGAAAAATGTCAGAAATTGGAAAAATTTCAATTGTTTGAAGGGACATCATGTTGAACCTTTTAATCTTTAGATATACAATTTTTTTTGCAAGTCACGGTAACTATTTACAACGATTTCCGAACGCTTCAACGATTCCCAAATTTATTATTTTATCGTTGGTGTAGACTTGCTGTATATCTGTATATTTATATTAGATAATGTTAATAAAACCATGAAATAAATTCTATCTGTTGTTGTTTGACATATCTTTGGCATTTGTATTCCCTTTACTCATTAATAATAATAATATAAAAATAATAATCACAAACTATTTACAGCTTGAGAAAGGTACTAGATGTGATTATTCTTCTTTTATTTAATAAACAGATTTTGATCGGGCTTATCACACACTGAGGGTAATTCTGGTCACTGCCAATTTTTTATTTTAGTTTCAAATGAATCAACTTGGCTAAGTTTTTTTTGAAGATATTGATAGAGGCAATAAACTAATAAAATAGTCCTTTACAGCCAAAGCTTAAGTGATTACCCGACTCTCTCAATCATTCGTTATATCTCCTGCAATTTCAATTAAAAAAATATTATGCAAAAAATATGTTTAAGTTAATATTCAAAATTTTAATCCTTGTCTTTTAAAGTACATAGGGAAACTCTCGTTATGATTTTCACACTTCATTAAGAAACTTGAGTTTTTTTACAACTCATAAATTTGATTCACTCTGTAAAGAAAAACTGAGTTTTTCAGAAGCTTTAATAATAATTCCCCATAGAGCGAGAGGATGGAGCTTTTTTCTCTTGACGCTTCCTCCTGCCTTCTTTATTTTCGTCATGTCATTTTCTCACCGCTTCAGCTCACCAGTGCTCAGCTTGCCATTGCTGCTTTTCCTCCGTGTCTCTTTCTCCCGCAGTCTGTCTCTCCCTCCCTCTTGACTTCATCCTTCTTTTTTCATCTTCCATGGGAGTCGAGACTAGAGTCGAGTCGCGCAGGCCGCTTCCGAGACGAAGTTCGTGATGAGAATGGGTTATCCCTCGTCCGGTGAATTTCCACGTTTCACCTTCGACGCCGGCGCCTCGAGGGAAGCGCAGTGGGTTGAGAAGGTGGAGAGAATTGCCAGGCAAATTCCAGATCTCGCCGGATTAGCTCGACGCGTTGTACGCGCCGCAGCAGCGCCTGCCTACGTGTCCGCCTATATAGCCCCCGCTTCGGCGGCGCTGAAATGATTCCAGAGACGACTTTTGCCTCGGTTTGCCTCTATATGCCTAAATGACTTTGATGCAAAAACACTTTTTTACTCGTCGAAAAATACTCTCTATCAGCTATCCCCGGAATAAGCTGTGAATAAATTCATACAATTCCCAATTTCTATTTTAATTACTTACACAACTTGGTTTGCCACGAGATAGTTTGCCGTTAGTCTTGATTCAGATTTGTTTTAAAAAGAAAATAGTTTTAATGAAGTTAATGCCATGTTTCGTATATCAGTATCTCTTACAATGGCTTAACGATATTTTTTCAGATTACTTCAGAGTTCTCCTTTTTTAGGGTTCTAGTAAAAAATTTTAGGTAAATGCAATGAAATTTTAATTAAATCAATTTTTTAGATTATTCTGAATATATATTACCCATATTATTGTTTCCTCATTGAAGAAGCTTTATAATAGGAAATTTTATTTTTTTTTTAAACTAAAGTGGAATATTTTTAAGGATGTTTGTAAAAAATAAGCGATTTCTGCTACCTCCAAAAAAAAAAGCTTTGTGATGGTAAAAAAAGTTTTTGAAAGAGCTTTTAATTATCTACATTTTGAATGACTAATGTTAAGATACTTTTCGTCTTTCTTTTGTTATGCACGAAAATGTCGTGTTATACAAAGTCGTGTTATATATGTACTAAATTGTAAAAGATGAACACAAAGTTTCATCACAAACTAAAACATACACAGCTGAAAAGCAGTTGAATCCACCATTAGTCTTCCTCTCACCGAGCTTGCAATGTTTCTCGAACTGTTTTTAACATTCTTTGGAACTTTTGCCGCAATTCCATAACAGCACACACTCCTCCATACCCCTCAGAATGCGCATAAAAATCCAATACACAAGAGATTAGGTAAAAGCGTGCATTATCAAAAGCGAAAGACTAAGTAAAGAGTGGTCCAGTAGCGGCGGCAGCCGTAGAAGCAGCAGCAACATAGAGATTCTGCTCCCCAGGTGGCACCGCTACCTTTCCCCCCGTCGCATGCACTTTCGCCCCCTTTCTCCTCAAGCCTTTACGAGGCTATATAACGCATATACAGGGCTACTGTGCCCGGGCGAGTATATATAGAGGCCAAAGGGATTCGTCGAAATCGTGGATTCCAGCAGTACGTCGCGGTGATAAACTCGTCCAAGGACTCGCGCGCGGACCAGGTACACGCACCTAAGTCGCCACGAGAGCAGTGCCTATGTACGCCAACTCTCTCTCTCTCTCTCTCTCTCTCTCTCTCTCTCTCTCTCTCTTTCTCTACCCTCCCCGCTTGCCCATCTCCCCGCTACCACGAAGCTGATCCGCGAGCTGTTATACGATGTCATCGAGCGAAGCGACTGTTGCGCAATCCGTTTGACCAAATGGGGACTGACGCTGTCCTTCCATTTCCATTCTGCGCGACGAGATCCGCAACTCGGCCGAACGATTCGGCTACTATCGGCGTTCCTATAGTGCGTACCTCGTTTCCATCTCTCTCCCCAATAGCTTGGAGGTACTGTTTGCTGGAATTGCCCTGTATAAGTTCTGATTGCATGGGTTTGCCTTATTTTCTTCTCGGAAACTTCGGTTTATACTCTTTATTTGTCGCCTCCTTAAATGCTCATAGATTCTTACTATTAAATTGCTACTTGATCAAAAGTACTTTTTGACCTTCGACATTAGTTATTATACTTGTTTATCTCAAC
The DNA here is from genome assembly GCA_900490025.1 of Megastigmus dorsalis. Classification (NCBI taxonomy): domain Eukaryota; kingdom Metazoa; phylum Arthropoda; class Insecta; order Hymenoptera; family Megastigmidae; genus Megastigmus; species Megastigmus dorsalis. The sequence continues at coordinate 78,153 of UELU01138550.1, read as the reverse complement.
TTTGATCCTCGACATTTTGTACAACTTTCCCGAAAAGTCAATATAAAGTGACCTGAAGTCTCATTTATAATTTATTATTCATCTACTAAAAATTATAACTGCATTATTATAGATTTTTAAATTATAAGCAGAATGAATTATTATTTTAAGATGCGTACAGTAATTACTATATTATGACACGCTCACTTATAATAAATTTGATATAACAGCAATGCCTCAAATTATAGTATACAAACCTAATTGATTCGCAATTTTTTTTTTGTCAACGAGGATACTCATGTTATAAAACTGTTTTTATTATATTGTCCGTTTACTACAGAGATGACAGATAACCGAAAGAGATAAAATAAACAATTTTCCCAAAATTTACAGCTTCCACAACATATTTAATTTTAAATGCTTTAAAACGCTTATAATGTGCAGCCCCGATATTAAGTTATAGACATAACTCTTTTATAAACTATAATTAAAATGGTTTTTATCCTGTGATTTATTGACAATGATTTAGGTCAGCTAATAAAATTTTATCAGATTCGTATTGATGCAAGATCCACTATTTGCTCTGATATGAATATTTAGTAATCAACTACGTAACATAGTTTGGTAATAATTTCCAATGATTATTAGTTCCCGTAAAACTGACCTATAAAATTTATCGACGCAACATCTGCATATAATATGTTACTGGCAGTTTAATGTAGCTGTAACGATTAGCAACTTCACGTTAAATAAATTATGTATGGTTTGTTAATTCCTTAAAAATTGCTAATTTAAAAACTTAACATTAAGGTCCATTAATTTAATTTTCATTGCTTATTAAATTATGGATTAAATTATAGTTTACATATAATCAGTCCTTTCTATAGTTTTCAAGCTACTGTTTTATTCTAACACATTGAATTTTAAGTTTTCGATTTATCAGTTATGGAAGATGTCATTTAACTATTTAACTGAATTTTTTAATTGAATAATTGCCACTATGAGTGGTTTTACTACGCAATTTGAAGCTTCCTCCTACACGATTTTTCACAGTATAACATAATTTTTCTTATGAATGACCATTAAGTTTCAATAATGATAGAACTTTAGTAAAATCACTCTAATAATAATAAAATGCCATAAATGTTTTGGACTCAACTATTGTTTCTATCTACAGTATACTACTCAGTTAATTAATTATTACTACTATAGAAAGTGATTACTACTATAGTAAGTAATCAATCACTATTGAAATTGGAACACAAGGCGCACTGATATGTACAGTGCAAGTAAAGACTGAAATATTTTCTCTTTCGTCAGATGTAAAATTAAAACAATTAAAAAATTGCTTGTACATTTACATAAGAATAAGATCTGTCGATAAAATTACCAGTAAATTTTTCATTATACATGTAACTTTGTTCAACAAATTTTTTTATAGTATCAACCTTTAAGTTTTAACGTTACATTAAACTTAACATAACACTATTAATACTGTAATTAATACTAGAATAATAGAATATTAATAATAATGCTTACGTATCTGCACAAAGGTTATTTTATTGTTATACACAATAATTAACCTAGCACGAAAGTTTCGTATTCTGTATTTATTTTTCATAAATATCATCTATACGAAAAAAAAGAGCGATAATTCAATATTTCAACAGTATCAAAGGCTAGAAATACACAACATTAAAACACTTAGAGATTCAAACAAGTAATTAGTAATCCCTATAAGGCTACATATCAAAATTCATTCAAATCTATGATAATTTAATATTGTAGGGATATTTTCCAGTCAGTTCTCCTTGAACTAGATAGTCCGAAAGAGTTGCGCAATAATTTTTGGCCCCTATAATAACGAAGAGAGAACTGCGGCTGTTGCATATCCAGCATTATGCAACTTAATGAATCGCGCCCGCGCAAAGTCCTTTACGTAAGCGCTCACCCCGGGCCTCTGTATGTATACTCACACCCACACACACAGAGAGAAGGGAGGAGAAACATAGGCAGAGGTGGTGCATGAATAACATGCATTTATGCAGTGCGGCCGGGCAATATGTAAGGCGAGAGCTCTCTTCTCTCTCCTCCCTCTCAACCTCGTGCTCTCCTTCTAGGCGTCCAAGTCTTGAGCGAGAGCTCTTCGTCTCGCTCCCTGTTTTAGGAGAGAGTCGACAAAGTGCTCCACAGCCTCCACCTACCTCCCCACATCCCTCCGACCTCGCCGCCGCCATCCTCTGTAATACCCATGCATTTATGCAATGATGGTATAATTTCGTGCCTACTGCTGCGGACAACGTCGCGCTCGATTTATCCTACCCCTGCACTGCTCTCTCTCTCTCTCTCTCTCTCTCTCTCTCTCACTCTCTCTCTCTCTCTCTCTGTTTCTTCCTTTCTTGCTTTCATTCAGTCTCGATTTCCTTCTTGAAGTTTATTGTTTTCTTTTAACACTTATTGTATCTCCTGAATCATTGCTATCTATTACGTAATCATGTTTCTGTAACTAATGCGCAGGCAACGGCTTCATCAAAATGCGTTCATCAATCAACTCAAAATTACCTGTCCAAAGACTGTTCTTTATGTACGATCTATTAGTTATATTACAATAATCTATTGTTGTTATGAAATAATTTATTTTATTTTTATTCCATTTTATCAAATTAGATAATTACATACAAATTTATGATTATCTCAATGTTTCTGAAATAATAAATGCTACTCTAACTCTCTTAATTTTGCAGATCTAAAAAATACATCTCTTAAAAATAAATGCTAATACACTTTAAGTATACTTTGAGATTGTTACGTATACGTGCAACAACACATTAAATCGTCAATAAGATTTTAGTGTAGACCATTAGCGAAAAGCTCGATTGGTAGGTGCTGCTTAAACAATGCGATGTCCGGGGCCTCCAAGACGTTTGGAGGGATCGCATCAGTAGCAATGGCGCGCAGCAGCAGCAATATACCGCTTCCGCTCCGTTTGATGCAATGCGGCATATTAACCCTCGTGCGCTCGCGTGCTCGCGTCTCTCTGCAATCCCGTGCACTTCCCCAGAATATCCTATCTCCGTCTCCAATTATGCCACATAATCAGATACACGCGCGAACAATAATCAAGCTCATCGGGCTTTATTACGCAAATTCAGATTAAGCAGAGAGAGAGAGAGAGAGAGAGAGAGAGAGAGAGAGAGAAATCGGCTGGCATTCGTTTTGCTGCTTAGCCTGCGTCACGATTGTCTCACAGTCACGCCTCCCGCTACTAAGAGCCTCTTGCTACTTTGCCAGAATCCAGATTGTTACATCGTCGGGTTCAAATTAATTATCTTAGTTAGTGTTGAGATAAAAATGATGATTATTTATAATAAATGGCCTCAAATCGCACTCTTTTCCTGCACCTATATAGCACTGAATTTGGGAATACAAAAATTGATTATTGTTATTCGATAATTTGAAAGGTTTTAGCATTCTTAAAGTACATTTAAGAGTTATTTATTGACTGATGTGCCCTGTACTTCATCTTTGACTGGCTAATGAACATGAATCTCATTTCTGATAAGCCGATAACCGGGATCGCGTTTCCGATTGGTTAACGATCTTCGTTCTTATCTTCGATTGACCGATGAGTACATTATATATCGTTAGGAGGGGTGCATAAGGAGGAAGAGGAGAAAAAAATTGTGACACACAAAAACTTGCTCTGCCAGTAAAAGTATGCACAAGATGGTATACTTTCGCCAGCTGTTGACGATCATTAGAGTAAATCATCGAGGCATCGACTTCATCGCTACCCGTAGAAATTTCTCAAATCATCTTTTCTAAGCTGGACAGAAAATCCTTGCTTAATGTAACTCATATAAATGGCTGTCAATCATAAAATCAATATCCAATTTCAGACAACGAAAAAATAGTTAGTGAACCAACTAAACCCTTATCTCAATTCCATAACAAACTATTTAACATTTATATTCACAGTTTATAAAATTTTTTATTATACCATTTTAATCTTTTACTGTAAGACAATATATTATCTCATTTTAAAATCTGTTGGCTGACCCGTGGATCACTTCCGTAAATAATATTTAAATTAAATATAGATTTTTAATTATTTATTAAGCTTCATTGCCTGCATATTTTGCAACCGTAAAATCTATTTTCTATGCTGTATCTTTCGGTCCATTAGTTGAGTATTAAGTAAATGTAATTTAATAAGCTCAATGAAGAATTATAACAACACGCTCACGAAAAACATATAGAATGAGAAGGGTCAATAAATTGAATTTTGCCAATAAACTGGACTCCTTGTTTCAGCGGACTCATTGGCATAATAAGCTTGAAGGTATTGAAGTTTTGACTAATCGACTGTAATTACTGTACGCGAATCGTCATGGGCAAATATTTGCGAGTAAAACAGGCCATGCCGGATGAAGCGGGCACATTAACGGTTGGTACCTACGAAACCCCTCCCTCCCCCCCACCCCCGAAAATGTAAATGAGCATAATTATATAAAGCAAAGCTTTTGAGTTGTTCGGGAACCATTGGGTAACCATTTGACCCCGTGTATACCGCGGCATGTATGAAAATACTCGAACACATACTCGTTCATTACAGATTTTTACTTCAGACATTTCCAACGCGCGCAATTATTTCGTTGATACATATATCCGTGTCTCGACATCAAAGATTACTTTAAAGAGCAGACAGATGATTTCATCAATATAAAATTTTCGATGTATCGGATGTTACTGTTTAATGTTTGTCCTACGGTATAATGGCGAGAATAGAACTGCTATTAAATTTTGCGTTGCACGACAAAATATTTTACGACCTAAATTTCAATCAATATTTTACCCATTTTTTAAAAATCTTTTCGTCATGATTTAATTTTAAATTCCATGAAATCCGATAATTTTAAAAGGCTATTTTTTAAATAAATTTCAAAAATATTCACGTTTGTGCTTTTTTATTTTCCATATATCATGTTTGAAATAACAAATATTCTAAGTAAATATGATGTTTCGATTCGACTCTATAAACTAAGGATTTTCTATATTTTGTGAGGATTTTTTTTTTTTGATAAACCGCCAGCATGCAGTCCCGCACTGCGCTCCTTTTACAATATCATCGTTTTGTCGCGTACCTCGACTCCTTACAACAAAACATCATGCTCGCTGTTGCCATCAGCATTACTAGATATATTTTTTATCTCAATGTCATCGGCCCTCGTGTACTGCCGTATGTACATGCCAAAAACGCCTGCTATAACGTTGAGTCCCTTACAGTCACTTCCAGTATAGGGTCTGTTACGTACATACAAACGGTTTCCGGGAATCGATGAAACGCGCAATTCACAGACGTACATCGCGCACAGCTGCCGCTAAAGCCCCGCGAATACGCGATACCCGCATCCTTTGAAGCTACACAATTGCCATGTATCAACCAAGGCATAATCGGAGTCCTACGGCTCTCAATCAGTAGACATAATTTAATATGTCGATGCTAGGCCATCTTGTAAAGCTCCTTGGTGGATTGGCTATACGCACACACAGCCGCCACCCCCCCCCCCCCCCCCCCCCCCCC
>UELU01138550.1:41195-72570 GCA_900490025.1 Megastigmus dorsalis | reverse complement strand
CCCCCCTCCCCGTCCCCTCCCCTTGCATATATAGACGCATGTGTAGCAGGCTCTCAAGTCCGAAGAGCTCTCTATCTCTCCGGTTCTGCTCACGCGCGCCACCCTCGAGCTACCTACCTCGAGATTACGCGGAAGTAGGGGGAGAAGGGGTTAAGTTGAAGCACGAAGGGGGAGGAAAGTGCGTAGCTTGAGGATCCGGTATAGGAGTTGCTGCGTATACGTGGACTTACGCATTAGCACTCAACACTGCAAATGCAAACTCTCGAAAACATATATTTGGCTCCGCAGTGTATGTGCAACTTTAATGATTGTTGAGCTTATGGGAGCTTATAGAATTCGAGTGCGCCAAGATCGCGAATACCGCCGAGCAGATGAGATGCATATCAGTTATGCGCCATGTAAGATCACTGGATGAAAATTAATTTGTCCGAGAATTCTCGCGATTATTATGTGCAGTTGGTTGTTGGTAAACTTTTGTTTAAATCAAAAAGATTGTTATATACATAAATTTAATAATCAACATTTCCATCTTAATTTATTAGTGAGGACTCAGTGATAATCACTTTTAATTGATGAAAATTGATATTGACAAATACGTAACAATCCCTCATAAAAACCATTTATCTGTAATCATAATTTATATACACATAATCATATATGATTATATATGGATATTGTCTCTGTATAATTACAAAAACAAAAACAGTCTGATTCAGTTTTCAATAAACAAAACTGTGAAATAAGTACCGCGATCAAATAAGGAAAATTTAAGACGATTAATATAACACATTTGTGCCACAGATTTGGCACACTAGGACGTTCGTTTTTTATATTAAAACATAGGCAGCCCACGTCCTAGTGTGTAAAATCTGTTAGTCAAACGTGTACGTATTTTCCACACGCGGATTTGCAGTGAAACAGCAACAGCAGCATGGCGGCACCATTTCTCTATAAAACTTTCAGAATTCCATCCAATCCCAGAAACTTTCGTCCAAGACTGTACCACGAACAGCAGCGTCCTCAAGCTCTGCAGCGCAGCATCAGCGCAGGATTGAAGTGGCATTCGAGTCTTCGCTAGTAGCCGCCTCGGTCGCGCAGAAAGAGCTTTGTTTTTGTCCGTCCATGATTTCTTTTAGCAACGACTATATTGCCGTCTGCGGATGATCTCGGAGTACCGGTATAAAGAGGGAGTACGAGCGAGAGAGAGAGAGAGAGAGAAAGAGAGAGAAAGTGAAGTCTCCATGGGGAAGAGGGACAAGATTCTCGAGGAAGCTGCGCTGCCGGGCCTCTTAGCCCGTAATTGAATAACGTGTCTCGAGCTTGCCTGCGGATCTGCCGAGTGGCTTAGAGGAGAGGAGCGAGGACCCCTACACGTGTAGCTGATAGTCTCCTTATTGTCCCGCGAGTCTCGGTAAATCTCGCTCGGTTACTTTACTTCGCTCAGCCTCGCTATACATATATATCTAACACAGGGAAGAGAGGGAAAGATGGTTCTATTTTAGTTTTTTTTTTGCTTTGCTTCTTTGTTTCCTCTCCTTTCTTACGTGGGATTGTCAATGCGATTGGGATTTGACTGCTCGATGCTTCCGTTGGCTTCGTCTTTATTGCTCTCGCTCTAGTCCTACTATTTCCAACTAAACGCGGATCTCCCGATTCACATTTCTTTGAATTAGGGTCTGCATTCTATTAGATACTCGTAGAAATATAAAAATGGATTTTAAAGTCATTTTCTTTTGATGCAAAGATACTTTTGTCAAGACTACTTCTGCTCTTATAACTAGAAATCTTATAATAATATAAAATAATGTTTCTTTATTGTATACCATTTGTATCTATCTTACCCTGCACTGAGAAAAAAGATGTCTTGCATTAAATGATCGGTTCATTAACTGTACAATTAATGAATATTACTTATATTAAGAATGAATAAGTTTGTTATGAAGCTCTAGTTCTTCTTTCTTAACTATTAACATACGTTTGCATTTAATGTAAATCGTCCGTGCTGTTCTTATAAGTGCAGATAAGAATACTTAATAGTTAATGAATATGTATTAAAGCATATTTCAATTAATTTTTATTGAAACTAAAATTTAAAGTTAAATGAAATATTAAATGTATTACTCTGCATGTCTATTTTATTAGAAAATTATTAGAAAAAGCGTGAACCACAGAGGTCAACGAAAGAGCGAGAAAGAGCACGCTACAAGAAGCTTGGACATATTACACGGAACGCGACGTCTCACGAGTGTCGGTATAGCCGTCCTTAATAACGATTACAGTTCGAGGAATACTTATAATGCGGTCGTCGCGAGTGTATTGTAATAGCGGTGTTCTAATAATTAACTACTATTAAAAGTGTCAGAAAAAATGGATCTACTGTTGGAGTCGTGAAAATTTACAGAGTTAATGCGTGTTTTTCAAGTAAGTTAAATAATTTGGCAAAGGCATTTTTCTCAATGTATATACATGACAATGTTGAACTTACGAAATTAATGATTTTAAATACATAAGTTTTGGCGCTAATTGATTGTCTCACTTAATGTTGGCGAATCAATTCTTAACTATTAAGACGCGGCGAAATTGACAGAAGTCACCCGTACAAGTGAAATATTCATTAATAGTCAATGAATATTCAATTCGCCATATTCAAATCCACGTTCATTAACATTAAATGAATATCATTTAATGCAAGACAGCTTTTTTCTTAGTGTGGATATGAGTAGAAAATTCATGCTAACGTCATTTATATTAAGTTTCATAATATATACATTGACAAAAAAGCTGGCATGCATGAGTAGTACTCCACTGTGAAAGGAATCAGCGGTGCCTCTAATGTCTGCTTTTTATTCTTTATTTCTGCTCTGAAAATGTTGATAATGCGCAGTCTATAAAAAGACGAACAATGCCGAAACATTGAAAGGCGATACTTTAGGTCGATCACAGGGCGCCGATACAAAAGGATACGAGAAACCTAAGATCGCGACGCGTAATTCTACACCTTGTATGGTACAACTGAATCTCCAAAGGCGCGTCCCTTCTCTTGGCCTTTCTCTTCTTTTTTCGATCTGCGCTGCGAGATTTGCAGGCGCGCTTCAGCTTTTGTGCACACTCTAACGATATTAGCTCTAATGTGATATCAAGACTTTACAATGCTTTCTTTTCAGACAATATGGATGCCAGATAATAGAGGATATAAAAATGCCGTTAAACATATATTTTACTTTTATTATATGCAATTTGAAACGCGATACCCTCGTAACATATTTTTGTAATACAGAAAAAGTACGACAAAGTCGTTAAATCGTTTCTTTAGGAGTTAACAATTATTTTTGAGGTGTATAGAATTTTTAAATAAATTTTTAACAATCATTTACAAGGAAATACCAGATGTAAATACATTTCATATAAGTAAAACAGAACAAGTAATACATATCATAAACTAAGGTTAGGACTGTAGTCGTTCGCTTCGAGTCCGAAACTGAAAACTCTATAAACGCGTTTGAGAAAAGAATAATATTAATAGAATATTAGTAAACATCGTTCAGCATATCATCATTATTTTGATTTAGAAAAAGTGAAATTAGAATGCGACACACCTATATAAACATTATCTTAAAAATAGCATTATATGGACTCGTTGACGCTCAAAACATATACAGCTCTATATAAGATATAATGCTATTTGAAAACATTTTTTTTGTTACCATCATAAAGCTTCGCTTTAGCAAAATCAATTTGCATACTAAATCGTGTTGACGCTTAGTGAGGCCGCGGCGGTCGCTCAAAATTCAAAGTCTCGTTCTCGCGCGATTTTATAAAATCAATTCCTCATAAAGCATTCGCACTTCCCCTACCCCTAGCCTCGGTCCCGGAGGTCTGCGGGCCGCGCGAGCGCGCGTTATAAATCTGTCTGCATTCGAGGGCTACTTAAAAGCTGAAGTGCGCTCGTTATAGCGGCTATGCGCTTTTCGCCCCTCGGTACTCCTTGGGCGTCGCGCGTACGACGAGGCGACAAAATAAATTTCAAGTGTCATCGAGCCGATGTAAAAGTAAGTCCGCTATTTAAGCGCTTGAGCGCGCGCCAGCGGCGGAGGCGGCAGGCAGGTCCCTTCGAGTGCCGGATACGTGCTCATGCATCGCAAAGATTCCAAACGCGCCCCCCGCTGCTCCTCACGCTCGCACTTTAGAGCCATTAAAATGATGTTCTCTCTCTCTCTCTCTCTCTCTCGCTCTCTCTGTCTTCTTTTGCCGCTATCCCCGCAGCCACGCGGTGACGATACACAGGTGCATAGCCTGGGTTTTCCGTTTTTTTTTTTATACAAGCGCTCTCTGACGAGCAGTAGGATGCTGAAAAGCGCAAGTAATTAACTATAGTATATTAACTAAATTAAAATTATAGTTACCTTTTTACTTGTAGCTGATGATTTTCCGTAGATTTTTGAGTGACATTATTATATTTTAATCCCTTTGAAAAAAAAAATAAAAGTCTTTGCCAATTTTATAACATAAATTTTTTAAACCTATAACTATAATAACTCCTATATACCTATATTAAAGGAATAATCACTGTGCTTTTCGAAGAAGTATTTAGATACGACATTGTCTCGCTTACAGTCAAAAATCTTATCGTTATCAAAATCTTAACGGCACCAATTACTCTACCGAATTAATTTATTTGATTCTTAATATTTTCTAAATCTCTTTGAATTCTTCATTAGTTGTGTAATCATTATAATAAAATATCAACAATACATGTTGGGAGCACTTAACATTGAATTATGTAGAACTACACGTAATAGATAATTTGGTAGTAGAGAATTTTACAGCTTCTCATTTACCGCGAACCCACTGAAGAAGTAGCATGTTTACAAGAGCAGGAAGTTGCTTTATTTACATTTTTATAATAAGCGCAGTCGCTACTTTGTGCCGGACTCGAGTCCACTTAGCATATAAATTTTGACTCTTTGCATGTAAAATCACAAGTCGGCCACTTCTAGGCGCTGCACATTCGATGAATACGCGAAGGAACGTTATTCACCTTGGTAGAACACTAACAGTCGCGCCAAAGCTGAGGATAAAACCAGCATTGGGCACCTTATGGAAATCTAACATGAGCTTTGGCGCCACACTTAAGTCCTATTCTACCAAGGCGAATAATAATTCGAAGCCGTTTGCTCCGATAGACAGCCACACTTAATCCTGCCGATGTGATTCTTTGGATCCAACTGCCCACTATCCTTTGAGCGGGAACCCATACTTTTTATTTGTAATCAAGTCTCGGCTCGCGGACAGTTAATTAGATTTCGTGGTCTGAAAAATCTTATTTACTAAATGAAAAACAATGCTTACAACAATTTAAAGGATCCCGGAGATTCTTTGTAATAGCTTTTTTGGGAATAACAAAATTTTCAACAGTGCATATCTGCACATTTATTGAATATCTCTCGAATGAATTTGTAATTTACGAAAGGTTGAAGCAACGCACTGCGGTATAAAAAGGGGTTATACGCTTTAACCCCGAGCTCCGCACTTCCCAAGGCCCTTAAATTATCATTTTCCAATTTTGCCGGGCGCGTCCGTAATCCCGCGAGCTGCAATCGGCGAGGAGGAAGAACGAAGAAGAAAAAAAAAACGCGGCCGCGCTCCGCGAGGAATAAAATCGCGCGAGCAGCCGCGGATCGGATTAACGTATAAAAATTGAAGGGCGCGCTGACTCGGTCGCTCGTAAATATCGAGAAGGTATATACGCGCGTTCGGAAAGCTGGCGGGATGAGGAAAAAAAAGCGAAGCCGCGGAAAGGAAGGGATGAGGAAAGGGAGAAAAAGGAGATAGATATTCGGCCTTGCCCGAGGAGCGAGTAGCTAGCGCCATTTTGTCTCTACCCACCAAATCTCGAACCATCACCATGCAAAGTGGATAAAGTTTTCAGACTGCAGGACGCGCCGCCGCCGCTGCTCTGCTCTGCTTTGCTCTGCTCTGCCTTCACTAGCGCGCGCATATTTCTTTTTCCTCCTTATTCTGCACTCTCTTCTTATCTTTGCTGTCTCTCTCTCCCTCTCTCTCTCTCTCTCTCTCTCTCTCTGCATCTTTACGTTTCTTATCTCCTTTTTCTCCTACTGTTTGCCTCCGATCGGTTTGCTCCCTTACTCTATTCGATATGCGTCTTCTCCGTTCGCCTTCGTCCTCGATGCTAAAAGGAAATTCCGCTATGGATAAAGCGTAAATTTTCAGCCCTGGCCTTTATGGATACTTTGTACTCCTAATAAGTATATAACAATTCTTCCAGCAAAATGTTTAATCATAAAGTTCCGATGTCCACTAACAAATGATTATTTAGTCCCTTTAGTTATATCTGAATGACCTCAATGTGAATGTACTGAGAGTACAGTGAAATAATTTAATTCTAGTAACGCTTTGAAATATCTATTCTTAGTTACTACTGACAAAATAGTGATTGTTAACACAATCAAATATTGACGCAGTATTAAATACGCTCAGTTCCAGGATCCCGACCGTGAAGTAGCCGTTTATTCCGTTAACAAGGGAGAATTCAAGTAAATTTTATTATAGCGCATAAATCACTGCACAAGAAGCGTACGACAATCAACAATTGTAAGTGCAGTAAACAATTTAAAATTGCCTACAGTAATGTCGGAGTATACCTGTAACTGTTAAGGTGCGCGAGGGCAATTGCAGGGGGGAGCGCAAAGAAACAATTTTCAAATTAAAGGCAAGTAACATTGGCGGGCCTTTATCATGAGGGCGCAGTAAAAAGCGAGAGAAGCTTAGCTCCGGATACGTGCGCACGCGAATCGAAGACGGCCGCGCAGAGAGAAAAGCGAGTAGGAAAGGGAGTAAAAAGCGAGCAGCAGCCTGGGAGTCGTTACGCAGAGGACCTGGCCTGAGAAAAAGGGGGTTAGAAGTCGAAGGCCCGTAAAGAAGGTCGGACGGGATCGTAAATGCAACTGGATTGCGGAAGCCTCGAGAGCAGGGCGGACAAAGCTTTTCGTCGTCTTCGGCGTCGTCGTCGAGGCCATCGCCCAAAGTGACGTGCTCACGCGCCAGTCATCCCCCGTCGATTTAGATGATGCGCACACACGCACTCACCGGGAAACGATTGGAATTTTCTCGCGAGTATATAGCGACAAGAGAGACGGACGAGGGGGGAAAGGTCATTTTTTGCCATCCATTGCCTCCATCAACTCTCGCCTGGGATGAGAAAATATCTGCGCCGCTGCCATGAATTTTTGGCCGCGATTAAAACGCGATTAGAGTATGAGTCATCAGAAATTGTTGCTTCCGGTTGGAAATTCTAAACGATAATCTCTATATTTCTTTGTTAGTTTAGAGTTGCGACTGCAAATCGTTTGCAGTCATGCGGTTAAAAGAAAATTTAATATTAGTGTCGAATACCAGTATTATAGAGTACATTTGTATGTTATTAAGGTCTATTTTTTTTAGTGTAGATTCGTATGTATAATGTATTGAATTGTTTTCAATTGTTTTAGTGGAGTTTTCCTCATTTTTGTTGATTTATATTTTTGGAGTTAATTCGGACTTGATTAAGAGTCAAGGCACTTCAAAATTTACTATTAATTACTGCACAATTTCACTGACCGCAATTAATTATTTTTATTAAAATCAATGGCGATAACTCGAGTGAAGTATACGCAACGAAAACGAGCATTTATTAAGGAGAGTCTACCACAGAGAGCGTCAGATTCGCTGAAATTGGCTAGCGACAACAAGCGCTCGGGGGCAATCGGGCGTCGGCAGAAAGCCAAGCGTATAAGCAGCGGAAGAAGCTCGCAGCGGCGTCTCATCCTGGCATCGCTGCGAACCATCATCGACATCTGGACATAAACGTAAACGCGCATTACGGCTGGTGCAGCTCGGCGTGTGTGCACGCGGGGATACGGCGCGCGTCGACGGACTCGTCGGATGTGCATATATGGCGGCAGACGCGTCGCATCCCACGCACAGACAGTCGGCGCAGTGACTCGACCCGCCGAATTACTGGTGGAGCTAACGCCGTAGAGTTGCATCTATATGCTTCTGCGAGTTGAGTACTTGCGAGTTGGAATAAAGTACTTGCGAATGCTTTGACTAGCTTCGATTTTGTTTCTATACTTATTGTCATGTGCAATATCGAGAGAATCCTCGTTAAATTTCAAATATCTATTAAGATTAAAGATTAGGGTAATGGTAGACTGTAAATGATATTTTTGGAAGATATAAGTAGTAAGGTATGAAATTGATCAATGCAATTAATGTCACGTACTGCAAATTTTCATCAAATTTGTTTACATGAGTTTCATAACTAATATCTTTATGGCATATTTGTTTTCCTTCTTGGAATAAATACCAATAAAAACTCAAATTTCGTGAATCATAAAGTAAATGTCCCAGCGACTGGTCAGTACCTGATGCCTGCGAAGAGAAAAGGGTTCCACTATTACAAAATGTGATAATAACCCGATGTTTTGAAGTATTTAAAGACTCGATTTAATCGGGTACGGGTAGATCCACTTTTCGCGAATCCAGATCCGTTTTGAATTGCTCTAAAGTTTAAAATATTGTTATATAAATTAGAAAGAGTTACGTATGTTTATTTCAATAAATTCTGAAACAAAACATTTAGTGCATATATAATTCATTCAGAGTTTATATATATTACATAAAAGATTTTATTTTAAACTAAATTCTTTTGTAATATTATTTTCTACTTCAAAATTTAGTAAGCGTCACGATCTACGGTTTTGTATGATGCTAATATTTTGCGAGAGAGATTATTGATAAAAAAAAAACACATGAAGTGCAAAATATTTTTTAAAAAGTTTAATTACTGATCCACCTGCAAAAATCAAGCACGCGGAGCGCGCATGAACTGAAACACAAAATACTATGTAATGACGTGAACACTACGTAATTCAGTTTCGTAAAATTCCATCCATAATAATCAACAGAAATTTTTTTGTTCGAAAATTTCTATCTTGATTCACAGAGATTATTTAACTAAACGTTAATAATTATCGTAATACCGTCTTTCGATACCAAAAATATCTTTAAATTATGGATGGAATTTTACGAAACTGGAATCACATTCACACTAGAGTTTTCTTTAAAAATTAATTTCTACCTTTGTGTATGTGCTATAGCTGGAAAGATTCCTACCTAACCGGTTAAAATATATAAAGATAGAGACTAATTTTTTAAAATACTCTTTGTCCATATCTCGATAACGAGGTAACTATTACGTCGTTCTAGCTCCATGAAATCCATCCCATGCACAATTCGCGGAAATTATGGTTGTCAAAAATTTTGTTTATACTCGCAGCGCTTTTTATCTTTAAAATTTTCGACTACTAAAATTGCTGTGAATTGTGGATGGAATTTCACGAAACTGGAATCACGTGATAATTACTTCATTACCGAGATGATTACAGATAGTTTTTTTCGAAAAATTAATCTCTATTTTTATTATATATTTCGTTAAATGTAAGAACCGGTCAGGTAGGAATCTTTTCGACCCTAGTCCATCCCCTTACAGTACTTATAACTGTTATTTAAAATAGTAAAATACACGCATACACGCACACAAATAAATACAAATAAACAATATAAATTCTTTTTTGTGTGGTTAAGAAAGAGATTGCATAACGTGTGTCGCATCTCTGAGGCAAAGACAATTCTTTAGATACACTCGAGTATTTGAATCAATAGTCCAGTAAAATTTAAACGTATCCTTCTTTATTTGTCTCAATGATAAGCCAGTCGGCTGTCCGCACTCCTCGTCCTCTTAGCCTCCAGAAAACAGAAGTATACCTTTCTCTTTTTCTCTCATCATTACTCTTTGTCTTTTTCCCCTCTCCTGTACTCTTTCACTTTTATTCTTTCCCTCCCTTTTCTCTCTCTCTCTCTCACTCTCTCCTCGATCCTCATCTTTCTATCTCACAAACTTGAGTATTCGTTCGAGCGGCCTCCAGTAGCGTTATATAGCTGTGGGTAGCCTCGCTTCCGTCTCATTACTCGGTATACTGTGATTGAATTACCCACAATCAACATCAAACATTTTTAAACTCAATTTCACGTGAGCTGCGCGAACGCTCGGTCTTATTCGCATCAATTTTCTCGCAGATCAGCCTCTACTCGTTTCAGCTCGCCTTCTGCCTCCTCCCCCTACCCTCTCTCCCTATGCCCTCGCGCGCGCGCGCGCTTTGTTGAAAACTCGAGTAGTAACGGTTTTACGCTGAGGCGGTGGCGGCGGCGGCGGCGGCGGCGGCGATCGTGGAAAATCAAAAGCGAGCGCGCGCGTGCTCGGTAAAGTGGAAATTCCGTGGGAAATGGATAAAGAGGAAGGACGGAGTAAAGGAGAGAAGCGCACAGGGGGGAAATAGCACGAGTCCGCACCGCTCTCTTCCCCTGCTTTTTTCTACTATGCAGCCGGATGAATAAGTGATTAGGGCGAATGCTTTCGTGATTTTGTAGCTAATCAATGTGTGCCGGTATCAAATGAATAGCGGAGAGTGTTTAAACTTAAAAAATACTTATGTCGCGACTCGTTCTCGTCGGGATTGTAGGCACGATTCCATAATACAGTGTATAATGTGTCTATAGCGTCACGGAATTGAAGATTTCTCGCGGCGATGGCGACAGTTAATTAACCAATCGTTATTCGAACCAAAGTGAAAACTCACTCGTTCCGCAAGTACTTTCAGTTTGCCGGAACGCCGTCATTTAAATTTGAAATTCATATAAAAATCGCCTCAATTAATCATTAACATATTCATAACTGAGGGACAAGTCACAAGTGCTCACTTATTTGAAATTTCAAAAAGATATCTGAATAAAAAATAAGACGAAAAGAAGAAAAGGAGAGAAGGAGAATGAAAATATAAGAAGCATTCGCTACTCGACAGCTTTACGTAGGTCAACAGACGAATAATTAGGACGAGGGCAGAAGGTAAGAAGGAATGAAAATGGGTCGAAACGTTGGTAGGGAACTCGTGGGTACAGTTGAATTGAATCTTTTTCA
Organism: Megastigmus dorsalis; assembly: GCA_900490025.1. Taxonomy (NCBI): domain Eukaryota; kingdom Metazoa; phylum Arthropoda; class Insecta; order Hymenoptera; family Megastigmidae; genus Megastigmus; species Megastigmus dorsalis. Next base: position 61,535 of record UELU01138550.1, on the reverse strand, counting down.
GAATGTATATTTAATCATGTAATTTTATTAAATAAAAACAAAATTAGGCAATGTAGATGAAGTCCAGAAATTACATACTTGTACAAGGGGAAATTACGTATTCACACATGGGGCTAGTACAAGCACATTAAAATTATCGATATTGTAAAGGAATATTTTTGCAAGAAAGCACAATCATTATTCAAATAACAGAAACTAAGAATTAAGTAACTAATCTATTTTATCAATCATTGCAATATATCCAAGTGCGATTGCATCGCGCAAGACTTTGATAATCGAAAAGTTAAAAATGTAAACAGGCCCAAGTCTCGCTGAATCAAAAATGAAGGAGCGCGTCAATTAAGGTTCCCCTCCCCGATCCAGATTTAATCGAGGAATTCGCGTCGGGTGACGGAGAGCAGAGCAGAGCAGAGCAGAGCAGAGCAGAGCAGAGCAGAGCAGAGCAGCAGAGCATAAGCGGTAGAGCGAGAGAGGCCGCAAGAGAAATTAGCCTTAAAGTTTCGACCCGGCACACGCTTGGCGCAATTGAATTTGGCGAGTATGTAGGTGTGTGCAGCGGCCGCGCCGTACCGTGAGACAGCGAGGTATTATCTCGGAATACAAGGAAACCTCATTAGTATCGGAATACAAGCGCTCGCGGCTCGCGGCTCGCGGCTCGTGGCTCGTGGCGCGCGCGCTTACGCTCAAGTTTGAGCGCACTCATCGGGTAATACGTCGAGCGGCGTCGGCATACTTGGAAAAAGTACTGCGGCAGATTCCTCGACGACTTGCGCTGCTATACTACCTACACTGCGCCGAGCCAAGGAATGCTGAATAAAATTATCTTGCGCGATTTTCCCGCCGTGAGAGAGAGAGAGAGAGAGAGAGACGATTGTAACTTGACTCACACATTCACGCGCAAAGTTAGCTCAAGTGCGCGAGTCTATATCTCTAACGAGCATTGTCTTTTGCGGTTCTACACCGCATCCGCTTCCAGCTCTTTTGCTATTCATTAGCTTGATTCAATTATTCTTCTCATCGAGCTAGTTTATGGTTTTTCTGGTGAGCAGTTTTTTTTTCCCCGGAAACCTTCACTTTCATTTCTTATATATTTCGTTCAGTGACAATGCCATTATGCCCGTTTTATTTCACGAGGAATATACATTTATAGTTGCAGGGCCTTGAAATTCGGTAATATAATAGTAATTCTCATTCGATTCGTTAATGTCACTTATGCTAAAACAACGGAACGATTGTATAATAGCTTTGACTAGGGAGTAATAGTAATTTTAACTTTTCTATTCATTCGCATGATTATCATGTTACGACGTAATGAAATTCCATCGTGAATCATGGAATGCAGTAATATTGATTACTATAAATAATTAAGTTTTATGTTCATGATTTGGTAGACGATCAATTATTATAAATAAATAACATGATTTTCTACAAAAAAAAATACAATTCATTGACTCTTAATTTTCTTAAATTTAATTGTATATTCCAATATATGTATATGTAATATATAATTTATAAATAATTTAAGAAATAAAAAATTTTAAAATAGCTCAAGAATTATTATTGAAATTTCAAATATATTCTTTGAATTTTTATTATTAGTCTCAGTTATACAATAATATATTAAAATAATGTCAGTATTTCAAAATAATAGGCTTTTAAAAAATACTTATGTCACTTCAATAAAATATAACCTAAATACATACTGTTCAAATTAGTTGAGCACAAGTTGAGCACTAATACACATCTTGTTTAAATAGTCTACAAGCTTTAATTTGTAAAGAGCTGCATAAAGATAAGCTTGTTTAATGAAATGAAAGCTTGAATACTTGGAATAACAGTTACTACTTAATTAAAGAACAAGGTCATGTCAAAAAAACTCTTTAGATTAATGTAGCTTATAAAAGATGTTTTATTTCTGAAACTTCCTTTTTTCAACATCTTAATAACCTTGAATGTGACTTGCGAAAATAAAGTGAAAATTGGCCGTTGACAAACTATAAGTAAAGTTCCTTTCTCTAAGAACGATAAACATTTTCTGAGTAAAACAACCTATCAGAAACTTTCCGTCTACCTTTAGCTACAGTTACATATTAAAAATTAGGTTTCCACCGCCTAATATTTTCCTCCTCTTCTTTTTTCTCTTTCTCTTTTTTACTTTTTTATTTCTTTAATATGCTACAGAAGCAGTTAAAACATTGTTTGATTTCTTAATAGCTAATGCAACATTTGTTCACTTTTTAAACAGCATCATGTATTTTTACTAGAAGTGGCTTGCCAACGTAATTGAAATAAAATATATATTATCAAAGTTAAAATTGAGAAACATTTTATATACGTCATCAATTAGAACGTGTAAGACATTCATTTAAAACAGTCTCCTTTGGAAATCGAGTCTTGATATGCTCGTCTGTTTCTACTTTAACGTAATATGTATAGGGGACTACAAGCTAAACTAGATTAAAAATATTTAGTAAAATTTTAAATTATTCTTATACTTTGACATTATAAATTACAGTGAAAAAAAAGCCTTTTAAAAGAATGTTATAAATATTTTAGTAACATACTTATTTCGTTAGATTTCCTAACCGGCACTTTTATTTTAATTGTGTCGGTGCACTTTTCTTCCGATTTCATTTCATTCATTTATTTCACTACCTTTAGTTTACCCTCCCTGTCTCTTTTATTTTCTTTCTATGGAATACCCGGAACGCATATTCCTGACCCTCTCACTTCCCTTCCTCTTTGAATAGGAAGCCAGGGCTCGTTTCACGTAACGCTCTGTGTGTTGTCGCGACCCTCTCTCTCTCTCTCTCTTTCTCTCAATATCTCTGCACTCACCCACTCTTTCTCTCTCTCTTGCTCTCTCCATCCTTCTTCCTTCAGTTTCCTCACTGACGCTGATTATGCACGACCCGGGCGTGGAAACGACAATAATCGATTAACTTCCTTTGTTTTCTGCAAAATTCATCTTGTCAAGCTGCTTAAGAAGGATCGTTCAAAAAGGCTCCAGTGTATTTAACTCATTATAGGAGTTATTTTAGAAAGTCTCCGATTTTTTGTGAATTCAATTTTAGTCTTTTTATTTTATATTTTTTACGTTTTGGAGGAAAAATGAACAAAAAGGGTACCATTATAATTTATTATATGAAATGAAGTGCTCGAAACCATAATATTTATTTAATTAATACTCGTTTTTAATTATATCTATTAATTAATAGATATAATAAGATATCTCGTCTTGAGGAAGTTTCTGTTAATGGTTTTTCCATACTACTAATTAATAAGAATCCAGCGGGGTTAGAATAACATTTGTTTAAAGTAAACCTATGCACTTATTACAACTACGGTTATCATTTAGAGGTTATAAAACTTCAGATTATTTGACCTTTTTACTTGAAATTAAATCTAGATGACTTGATTGAGAAGAAATGTAGTGTCTTACCGTATTTGTCTGTTTTACTTTTATGTATAAGCCCAAAGTTTTACTTTTAAGTATCATGTAGATAGATTAAAGATAATTATAAAAATTTATTTTTGAGTAATAATTTTCTCTGTAACATGTCAACGTCCGCCTTTTATGCGGGACGTTATACCGGTTAACTCACATTAAAAAAGATTTTCGAGGGGGAGTATTTCCACTCTTTGAATCTCGCGATTTCAACCTCTAGTATACACGAAATAACTTTGTAACGTTACAAGTATAACTGATACAGACTCATTTTACGGAAATAGGTATAAAATTTTAGCAGAACATATATACGTATATATATATATCTATATATTGTACGCGGTCAATTTAAAAAGACATATAGGTACGTGGAGCCAAAAGGAAATGCGCCCCCGGGTGGGCTCGAACCACCAACCTTTCGGTTAACAGCCGAACGCGCTAGCCAATTGCGCCACGGAGGCCCGCTGATACAATTATGTCACTGATATAACAAGCTTGTGGAATTACTGATAAAACAGCTACTTATACATTCGGCTTCACATGTGACGTGTGAAGTCTGCAAAACGAGCAAATGCGCTATCTCTCTCTTTCTCTCTCTCTCTTATCAGTATACTGATAATTCTAGTGTAAAAAGTTGTTGAAAGCAATTTTGACTTCGCATGTCAACTTAAAAGATATCATTTCTTGTGGCCATCATAAGGAACATATTGATGTATAATAATTGTTGAAGGAATTAAGCTAATTTATAAATATTTAAAAATATGATTTATAGTTTGTGTTCGCTTACTCAAAGTTTCTTCAAGATGAACTTGAAGTTTTGAATGACTTTGGTCTTTGAACAAAAAAAAATTAAACGTTAGATGTATATTAACCATCCAGAAATAGAACAACAGATACTATATATATATATATATTTATGCACAGAAATGCAATTGATTTTATTAGTATTTCTATAATGTTTAAAAACCTATGTATTATTTGTATAAAGTCAGTCCATGTAAGGTAACAAAAACTAACACAATTAATTCAAAAGTAATGTACTGATGTACATCTTATGCATCAACATTACTGCAATATTGAAAAACTAGAGAAGTAGATAAACACTACTCTAGCAATTGCCGTATAAATACGATAATAGCATAAGACGCTCTTATTTATAGCCCTGTTCTTCACGAATTGCCATACAAATTCACTAAGTGAATGAATTGCTAATCTCAATTCAGAAAAGGCAATTAAAACAGTGAAATCAGCTATAGAAAACGAGAGGTGAAAAGAGGGAAGGAGAGTGTGAAAACGAGAGAGTAGAGCTAGTACATCAAGGTTTCGCTAGTTTTTATTGCAATCGTTATATATTAAGAACGCCGAACTCGCGGCTATAACATACGCAGCAACGCCTCTCGCCCAACTCCCTACTTCACTCGGAAGCCAATAATTTCAAATTCCGAGCATCACCCGATGCACGCATAAGCCTCTCCCCCCTTGCGCTTTCACCCTATATATATGACCTACTCAACACCATTACATATTTCTCTCCCTCTTTTCTATACTCTCGCGCAAGGAAAGAGCTTGTGTGCGCGCGCGCAAGTGAAACTCGCGCCTCTACTACGCTCGAACACGGCATGGCATCCAGGTCACCGACGCGGAAAATCCAACATCTGTTTCCGTCACCTGCTTGCCCCTCTCCCTTGTATCTGCTTTACACTCTTTCACTTTTATTCTTTCCCTCCCTCTTCTCTCTCTCTCTCTCTCTCTCTCTCTCTCTCTATTTATCGTTCTCTTTCTCTCTTTCTTTATTTTGTCCAATCTTTCTCGGACTAACTCATTTTTTATTGATTACTTTTTAGGGATCGGGAAAACAGATCCAAGGTGAATACTGAAGTTGTTTGTTATATGATTGTAGTCTTTAAAATTCTCCGAGAACAGACCTCAACTCGAAAAATGTTGAAATAATGAAAACTAAACAAGTATGATACGGAAACTTTTGGTAACCATGCTCCACCGCCTTCCTCTTAATATTTTAAATATCAGTGTTTGTGACAAAATATTATTTACTACAAAATAATACATATTTATTAATATTGTTGAGATGTCAACGGATAGAATCAAATCGTTACACATTAGATATTATTGCTTCATTTCATTTATTAACCTTATTGTAAAAAGTGAATATCATTCTACCTAATTAATTTTATGAATAAAAAGAAAGGAGGTTTCTGGTGAAATCAGAATATATAATGAAGTGTTTCAAGGAAAAGTACAAAACCTATATTGCCAGTTAGAGCATAAAAAATATATTAAATTAAAAAAATCATAGACTCCCTTATATATGATGGGAAGATTTAAAAAATGGATTGAAAATTGTGTCTGTCTATACTCGTCTGTTTCTACTGACAGGTATTAAGTTTAGGGAAGAATCTCTAATTTCCCGTCAAGTAGAGGGTTTTTTTATAAATTAAATATCTTTTTATACTTCAGACGATGATACAATTTTCGTACTTTTCCCTTGTAATACCAATAGAGGTTAGTGGGGGGATCCTCCTTTGCAATAGTTATACATATCTAAAACTTATATCCTGTTTGTTTACAAAATCAAGCTGACCATATTCCAGAATTTCCAACTTTTCACAATACCGTAGGTATTATTATTGCCACAAATTAATAAAAATCGATCACATTGCTCTAGCGATGCGTCTCTACAGTGCCTTCTAACATCGATATACACCTAGTGCTGGTAGTTTTCTAGTGAACATGGGACAACCAAGTCACAAAAATAAAAACAACGAGCAAATAAGGGTTAAGCTAGGTTAAAAATAGAATACAAAAGAAAGGAGCGTAACATAAAAAAGGAAGTTCAAAGAGAGAGTGAGAGTAAAGAAAAAAAAAAGATCGAGACAAAACAGGAGAGAGAGAGAGAGAGAGAGAGGGAAAGGAAAAGAGGAACAGCAGCAGCACTCGCAGACGCTAAAGAAAAGGAAGATAGCAAAAGAGAGGGAGAGGAGAGTGGTAGAAAGAGAGGTAAAGAGAGGCAGAGAGAGAGAGAGAGATGAAGTACCGACGTGGTACCGACGTCCTCGCCCCGCTTTGTCAGAGGGAAAATCGAGAGAGCGCGCGAGGGGCAATGTCGACACGACAACGACGACGACGGCGACGACGACGACGACGACGACAGCGTCGCGGCGACGATGCCGGAACGCGAGCGCACACACAGCAGGAACAGCAGCAGCAGCAGCAGCAGCAGCAGCAGCAGCGACGGCGGCCGTATAGAAGCGGGCAGAAGGAGCAGCAGCAGCAACGGAGGAAGAGAGAGAGAGAGAGAGGGTCGCGAGAGAGCAAGCGAGAGACGGAGAGAGGCAAGGCGCCTGGCGCGCGCAGTCACTATGACAACGGGTGACAGGCGAGGTGTTAGTGCGCATCCGTGACCACGCCTACGTCACGTCGTCGGCGTGACGTCATCGCTGGGCGCGCGGCTCTTTCTCCCTGTCTCTCTCGCTCTCTGCCTCTCACTCTCTGCGCGTCTCTGTCGCCTGCACGGGGTTGCCTCCTCGGCGGCCCGATCCAACGCCGGGGCGCCATTCCAGCGCCTAATGGGTATACGGGGGCCGCTGCGGGAGCGAGCGAGATGGCGCGACTATATCCGCCTGTTGCTACATCGCCCGATGCTCGCCCTTTCGCGCCCTCTCTCTGCGCTGCTGCTGCTGCTAGCCCCCTTCATCCCTCTCGCGGCTCCCGGCCTCCCCTCCTCGCGGCGGCCTCTCTGACCCCCTCCACACGTGCATCCGTCCCTCCGCGGCAGCGCCGGAGGTCGACGAGCCTCCCACCGCCTCTCTCTCTCTCTCTCTCTCACTGCCATCTCCCTCCAACCTCCCCTCCTCGCTCTCTCTTCCTCTCGCTCTCGCTCTCTCTCGCACTTGCCGCGCTCTTGCCAGCGTTGGTTCCACCAACCACCCCACGATCAACCCCCATCGCTGCCGCTGGCTCACGCTCGCTGTTGCTCTCTCTCTCTCTCTCTCTCTCGCTCTTTCCACAGCGGTGGCCTGCGACAGCGTCAGAGCGGGAGAGCGAGAGAGCGGGAGAGCGAGAGAGCGAGAGAGAGAGAGAGAGAGAGAGAGATAGCCGGGCCATAGGAGAGAGACTCGCTTTGCCAGCCAGTCAGCTCTATCCGACTCGCTGCAGACCACGTCGCGCGCTAGCTGCTTCTCTGCGTTTACGGTGTGTGCAGCGTTGATTCCCCGTAGATATTCTCCGCTCCTGGGAGCTACTCTCGCTCCTCGAGATCCACTGTTGTCACCTGTGCGTATACACCTGTGTGTGCACCGGCTATAACGAGCGCCGACAATTGCCGGTACCATACTCTCAACTCGGCTCGCGGTACCTTTTTCTCCTACAGCGACTGCAGCGACTAAATCCCCCGTATTGTGCGTACCATATGTGCTGGCGATACACTCGGACAACTGACTACCTTCGTTGTGTGTTTACATATAGTGCACCATTCGATCGCTCTGCGCCGAATATAATACATAATACATAGATTGGGAGGTGGGGCAATTACTAGTTATCTCAACGCTGCAACTGACATTGAACAAACAAACAGTGCTTGAGGGACTGTCTTGGGGTTAATCGGGAAGAGCTGGTAACGTAGAGGTGTGATCAGTGAGGGGGCGAGGGAAGTTGGGACCAAGTATATAGCGAGCGAAGCCGATTGAAGATATTGAAGAAAGCGGAAGCAGAGGCCGAGGCGGACGATCGGAAGCAGGTGGAGAGAAGGAGAGAGAGAGAGAGAGAGTGAAGGAGAAGTCGAGGATTCACCACGCTCGCGAGGATTTCCCAGCTTCAGTCTATGGATCATAGGTTAGCATCGTTCTCTCTCTCTCTCTCTCTCTCTCTTTCTCTTCCACACACTCAAACACACACACAACGAATGCAGTGATTTTAACGCCGAGGAACCGCGCGTGCCAGCGCCGCCGGGGCCGCCAAACTCGGTTCCTCGCGCCGTGCGCTTGTGCCGGGCTCTTTTGGGTGGAGGGGATGGGATTCCCTTGCTCTCCTAGTGATTTCCGTATACTTGCAGTGATACATACCGTTCTTTTACCCTTGGTGAAATAGCAGGGATTCAAGCTTTCTACATTCCTTCGCTCTTGTACAGCATTGCTATTTTGTAGAGAAAGTATTTTCTATAGGTTCCCTTATTAGCCTACTTATATTAAGAAAATTATTTATAATAGATGAAAAATTGATAATTCAACTAGTAATTAAGAAAATTATTCGTATACCATTATTTTTCTGTTTATATTTTATCTGAACAAATCATTAGACAAGCAAAAAAATATATTTAAGGTTCTCTTGATAGAGGATCAACTTTGTTAAAAACCTTTCACACTTTTAAAATAAAAAATTCCACTTCTGTAAGTCCAATCAAAACTTTTTGTTGGTTACACTAATCACGTAAAAATAAATTTGAAATTATTTAATACGTATATAATACGGTTCATTAATCAACGACTTTAAAAATCTTGAATAAAAATTTGGACATTAACAAATATAGGGCTAAATCTACGTAAAACCTTGTAATACCGAATCGTTCTTCGAATATTTAAAAAAAAAATATGATTGTATTTTATACAGTGCATTGAATTTAAATAATTATGAGAGCTTTACTTTGCCAATGTATGAATATATGTTAAGTATGAATAATAATCGACTAAAACTAACTAAAAATCTTTATATACCCTGAAACTAACGAGTTGTTATATTGTTCATATCTGAGAGCAAGTTAAACCATATAATTTATACTCTTATTATTTAATGAAATATATCTTTACAAATCCACTGAAAAATTATGCTGAATATTGTTAATTGATATTGAGCGTTAAAGAAAAATTCAAATTAAAAAGTAAATATTAGAGAATATTAAATTTTAATTACTTAATTTTCTCGTTAATTCACTTTTATAACGCAAGTTGTAAATAAGTAAATGTCTGTTAAGATTAAATGATTATTGATCAAGAGCTAATCTCAAAATCTTTCTCTATAACCAAACTTGACTATTTGAAGACATTAAGAAACGATATCAGTTTCTATCAATACATGTTCGAGCAATTTTCCTGTTTCCTACTGAACCATCAGAAAAGATGCAGTTTCCAATTAATTCCAAGCAGCAAAGATCTCTGATGCGTATCTGCGTAGTGACACCATCCGATGGTCAATATTTAGAAAACCATTTCAATTTATAGGTTTTGATTGTAAATAAACTCATATTTTTTTCACCCATCAGAAGTTCACTGTAAGAACAAGATTTAAAACTCATTGGCTGTCGAAGATTTTGATGAAAAATGTCGGTGGTTGGTCCGCTGAAAATTTAAAAACACACATTAATAGGGACACGCGCGTTAATGCGGACACACGCAAAGGGCCGGGTATCAGAGTTCGCGCGCGAATGGTCAGAGGGCTGCTGCTGCGAAAAGCCATCAAAGTGGCCGCCTCGTCGTCGTCGGCTCGTCGTCGTCGGCTCGTCGTCGCGCCGCTACACACACGAAAACTACATCCGACAGCTCCTGATGGGATTAATCTAAGTAAGGTAACGGAAGCTTTGTATAACGCGGGGCGGACGAGCGCGCGTGTGTGTTTGTGTTGAAATTTCGGGACGTCCGAGTTGTTAAACCGGCACCCGGCTCTGACGGGAATTTCACGGTACATCAAAGTGTCTTCGCGGCCATTGTTTAGGGACAGGCAAAATGCTTCGTTATGGAGTTTAAATTAAGTAGTTGCGTTTACACCGGTTTGTCTACGTTATGTTTTAGTAATGATCGTCACTGCGCGCTATTTTATTGCCTTAGATTTACGCGAAATAAACTTTTGGAAATAGTTTAAGGTAGATTAATTCTATTCTGCTGATCGAATAGAACGCTATTCTGAAATCCACATGTATAAACGTAGTTTGTTATTTTAAATTTAAAAATAATAATTTTCATATAAATATATATGCAAAATAATCCCATTTTTAAAAATCAGTGATCTTTTACAAATAAGTAGAACCCCAACACTGACCCATTAAAATTAAAATTTCAAGGTAAACCTATGAAATTCGTACTATTTTTTACTATGCTAAACGAAATGTGATTCAAAATAATCAAATAGATCGATTTAATCGTATCTTGTATTTAATATGGAGTAGAAACAGACAAATATATCAAGACAATAATATTGAATCAAGTTTTTCTTCAATATCTCCGTCATTTAAGGGAATAAATTCTTTCTTCAAATTTTGATTTACTTTTACTCTGCAAATGAAAGCGTAGGTTTTATATGTTTAGTCTTAAGATTTTATTTTATACTACCCTCATTTGGATCCGGCTTTATAATGACGTTTAGAACCGTAGTAAAGTAAAAACGTTTAAATTAAGTAAATGCTGAATCCGCATATTATTTTGACATTTAACCTTTTTTATTGAAGAATCCAAAAAGTTAAAGAACAGCATGCAAGTTTTTAAATTTGTAATTAAAATATAGCATTTACTTTTTCTTTTACATTGAGATTTCTTTTACTTCAATAACTATTCATAAACCAGTCAACATTATATAATAGACTATTATATGCCAAAAAAGTTTCTTTCTCTCTTTTGTCAGGAAAAAGTCAAAATAATTGTACAACTTTTGAGTCCCAGATAATTTTCACTGTTTAGATCAATTATATGAGTAACTTCTTAAGTAATATTAAGAAATTCAAAACGATTTAGATATTCGGTTCCCTCAATTCAATGAAATTCAAACATTTTTTTTGAGGCAATGAAATTCAGTTTTATTGCTCGAGCTCTAGAGTTCCGATAGAAAATCGATATTTAAAATTCGTAGTCATGAATTTGGTATGAGGCTCTGATGACACTGTAAGTAACTGCGAAAGTAGGTTTCTAAACCGAGTTCAGTAACTTGATTTTGCAGTTCGGATTTTACATTTCCATTCTATTATTACGAAAATCTTAATGATAATTAATTCAAGTTAAGTCATAGCACATTTACTATTTGGCACTAAGTCAATAATCTCCAATATCAGTGGTATTTAATGAATTTACTTAAATATTCAAAGAAATATATACGTGTCATTAGTGCTAACAATGTGAAGCCCTCAATGCCTATACATAAGTTCCCAAATTTATTATTAAAATCTACAAAACTTTTTAGACACAATCGATACACCTCAGAATAATTAAATTTAATGATCCATACGAATCCGCTTATTAATACCAATATACATTAAACTTATATTCTAAATTGCGATCGCAATTGATGTCACAAAAGTGTACTCGATGTTTCTACGAACCAATTAGGTTAAGGCACACTGAAAAAAAGAATTACTAAATTCAAGTAATCTCGTTCATTTCAATCGATTCAAGAAAAAATTTATTTGATTTAAAAAAATATTTACTTGATCTAAGTATAGTTTACTTGATTTAGAAAAACCGTACATAGATTTAGTCAATATTTCTTTAAATCCAATAAATTGTTTCTTGAATTGATTGAAATGAACGAGATTACTTGAATTTAGTAACTTTTTTTCAGTGCAGATAAACAGGAATCGCACGAAAGAGCATCATTATACAACAAAAGGCGAAAAGAGGACGAATGCGAATAAGTGTAACGAAAAATCTTTCAATGACTCTCGGGCCGCGTGAGTGTGTGCATGTGTGCGTGCGCGTGTAAGCAAGACTATGTGCACACGCACGAGCCTTCGTTTTCCGGCAAACGAAGCGTGGCTAATTCGCGCAGGAAAACAAAGGGCCGCGTGCGTATATGCAAAAGTGAGGCGAGCGCTTTGAAATAACGGACGCGTGCGTCGGCCCTTGAATATATCGGGAATAATTTTCTCTCTCACACTCCCTCGCCCTCTTTCGCGTCCTTACTACGACTAAGTCTCTCGAATCTCTCGCGCTGCACTTTTGCCCCTCTTGCTCGTTCCGCATGTTATGATTCACAGGCCGCTACGTATACGATTATCGTGTATATAAAGCAAACTTTAGTCTCTTGATGAATAGCGAGAGTGCTATACTGCTGTCGGGATACTCGCTGAAGTATCGCATCGGTCTGGTGCGTTTTCGGTGCCTCCTGCTGCTGATGACTAGTAGTTACGGTTGGATAGGGTCAGACGCTCAGCCCTTGTCCAGCGTCGAATTTTCAGTCGAAATATCGTTTTCTTTTTATCATTGATACCAGTTATCGTACTAGTAAATATACTCGAGCCTGACAATGTATTATATTTTTAATATTCTGACATGCACTTTATTAAAACTTGCGCGTATAATTTGCTAACGCGAAATCAAATAATTGTACTAATAAGCGTAAGGAAAGTTTTTTAAGGTTACTGGGAGGAAAATAATAAATATAGAATAAAAACTCAAACATTTTTCATGTATTCGTATGTAACCATACTTTGTGAGAATTTCTAATGTCTGAATTACCAAGAGGTGCGCGGTATACCGGTGCATTCGTTAGTCCGCAGAGATGTGTTCCACAACGAACTCTGCGCCAATTTATTCGCGTTTGCAATAGGAAAACTAATGAATTTCATAAATTCTCAAACAGAGCAACGCATCTCAACACGTCTACATCATCTTAACGCTCGCTATATTTTCGTCTCTCGTTTTCGTAATCTCGCCAAGCCCCCATTTCCCCTTCGAGCCGCGCAATCGTTCATCCATCGACTTTCTGACCCGAATTTATAAACATCGGCGTAGCCGTTCGCCCTCCTACACATAAACTGGAAATTTCCTTTCCTCAAAATTCCAAGAGCACATCATTCGAGAGAGAAACGGGGAACGAACGGGAGGCGACTGGTCGTCGCCAGACTAACGCGCACATTCGCGTCATTAACCTCAAACCTGACCTTGAAAAAGAGACGCTTTGCACACGCGACGAGTAAGAGTGAGAGAGAGAGAGAGAGAGAGAGAGAGAAAAGCGAATAGAAGCGGAAATTACGGGTGTCGCGTGTGAGTTCGCCGCGTAAGAGGGATGGGCGTTTCCTACGGCCACCTACACCTCCTTCTACCTCTTTCTCTCTTTCTCTCTTTCTCTCGCTCTCGCTCTCGCTCTCTCTCTCGCTTTCTTCGAAAAATACGTAACAAATCCGCCTTTAACCCGCCGCGCGATTCCGGTCACGTAGCCGTCGAAGATATATCGTTACGTGCGCGACGCGTCGCGTCGCTCTCGCGCGCCGCCCATTCGCCACGTACCCCACTTTCGAACCTCATTTATCGCCCGTGCTCTCCCTTTTCTCTCTTTTTCCGTCTGCCTCTTCCTCTCTTCTTCTCCTCCACCTTCTTCTTCTGCTTCTTCTTGTTCTTCTTGCTCTTCTTCTTCTTGTCGTCTTTGCTTTTTTCTGCGTCTTTTTACCTTTTCTTTGAGGAAAAAGGCAGCCCTGCTCTCTCTTCCAGTGCAAAAAGTTACTCTTTTGAGCGAGGAAACATTTTCTTGAATCTACATACTTGTCTATCGATAGAGTTGGGCTTTTCTTTTGTGCGAGGTTTCGTTTGTGGACTGTGTATTGATTGTTCAGCATTTACAAAATGTAAGAGATACTGACTTCGGGTAACGCGTATTAAAAGAGATCGTCCTAAGCAATAAGTTATCTATTTTTTAAATTGATCTAAGGCATGAAATATAACAAATAATAATAAGATAGAAAGTCCAGCCTTTATTACTTTTACAATTGTTTGTAAGAAGCGTATATTTAATAGCAAGAAAATGATCATCGCTTCATTCTTAATCTATGTGTTTTATTATTACACTGGTAATTTCTTTTTTAAATTGCACGATACAAGTCAAACAGGAACAGAAAGAATATTTTTCTAGATGTATCAAGTAACTAAGTAAAGAAAAAGTAAAAAGAAGTAAACAAAGCCGAACATCTGCAACGAAGTTGTTATAGCTTCATACGCTCTCACAATCGTAATAGACTCGAAGTTTTGCCGTGGCGACAATCCGGCCGCGCGCTAATCGACCGAAGTACTTTTAAAGCTCGGTGTCTCGGTTTTTGAGATGCTCACCCGGTAGTCGTTTCAACGGCTAAAATGACGTCGACATGACCCGAGGGTTCGAGTCTCTCCTCCTCCGTAGCTTTGCTCAGTTTTATGACTTTGGAAAGAGCGCTTCCTGTTAGTTTAAGAGAGACAATCGAGTTTGTTTGGCAGGTCACTTTGGATTGATAGTTTCGTCGCAAGTTTTCAAGATCTGGCCGTGCGCGCGTGACTCCATTCCAACTTGGCCGGCGCGTTGCAAATTGTCGATTCGTTGGGAGAAAGTTTAAAAAGGTTTTAATTGCTCTGCGAATGCTTTCTTTGCTCCAAATACTAATGGGCGCAGCTGATGATGGCGTGAGTTCGGATATTACACGGTAATCTTTTTAATACCCGATTCATATATAAACGGATATAGCTAGAGTAGTTGTCCCGATTACTGTACTCTGACTAATTATTAGGATCTTATATGGTACGAGCAGACAATGTCTATAGTAATCGAAACAAATATATATTCTTTTTAACTGTATTTTTATACGAATTTATTCGATTTTAATGTATAAAAGAACTAAAGTAAACTATTTAGAAAATACATCGGATTAAATACGTGCGTTATATAAACTAAAATATCTGTCATAAAAGCATTAAAAATTGAAGCAAAATTAATACAATCTAACAAAATTTAAAGATCGTTTGCCTAATGTCCACACTAGTCGGGGCATCTCTCATCCTTTGTATGTAATCGCAGAATCTTTATTATGTTTTAATAATAAAACTATCTAAACGGAATTGAGACTTGAAAATTAATCAAATTAACCGTACACTATATATGGTGCCACCACAACCATCAAAGTTCCAGCGATGATCAGCTAGAAGAGTCAGTCGCAGGCACTTGATTATTCAGAGTCCCTTTCTCGGTGCGCTCGTGGTGCAATATTTCAGAATGAAAAATTTGCAAATTGCAAGCAACGTAGTAGGGTAGGAGTAGCATACCGAAGCGTGGAAGGTTAACACGCGCTCGCGTATGAAGATGCTCGGCACAGGACGTAAAATATTGAGTTACGAGGAGGTCGTCCCGTCCCCCTGGCTGGAGAGTAAGAGTGAGCGAGACCGAGGGGGAGGGGAGGGAAGGAGCGCTTTATAAATATCGCTACACACACTCTCCGCGCGCCCGCGCCTCGACGATTGAACTTCATTAATCTTGCTCGCGGGGGCAAGGGAGGGAGGGAGGCGGCGCGCGTCGCGTTGCACAGTGGCCGTCAAAACGCGTAACGCGAGACGTTGAAGAATAGGCAAGTGAGAGCCGAGCGAAAGTGAATTATGCATGGATATATAGAGTGTTGGCGAGCGAGCGAACCGAGCCAAGCTATACCCGCGAGAGTCGCCCGCTAACGACGCCTTTTGTCAAGGATAACCGGCGACGCAGTCTGTGATTTGTTTACGCGATTCTGATATGGCTTTTTGAAGGCTGCAGCCTGCGGATCTTCGCCCGAGCTGATGTATTATATTGGCCAAAGAAGTGTGAATTGTTGCTCGGGGGGGAAATGGCGCCCTTTTTATATCACCCGTAGCTCAGAACGCGTATGAGCAATTCTGTCGAGTTTATGTATCTTTCGCTGTCACTTTTAAGAAAAGCTCGAATTTGCTTTAGTATAATGTGGCAGTTATATATGTACGTGTATTGAATTTTTAGTTGCTATAATATAGAAACTTAATGAGGCTGCCGTATTATGAACATTGCACTAAATATTTCTACAAAACTGCAGGGAAGCCTTCGTTTCAGTTGATTCCAAAAAACTCATCGAACAGTTCGAATGGTCGTAATGAAAATGACTCGTATAGACTCGTAGACTCGTATAACTGCTGCATCTGAAAACGACGTAACGCATAGAGAGACTGGGAGAGAGGCATCGAAAGCGAGCGAGCGAGAGATGAAGGGGGAAAGGGAGAGAAATATAGCGAAGGCGAGCTGCGGGAGGTCTGCACACACTGGTTCACAGGCACGCAGGCACGTGGTCGCGTGTAAATGTCGACAGGCTGCGCAGGCCTAATGCATTACGACGGGAGGCTGCGAAACAGCAGTCGTAGCTGTGGAGCAGCAGCAACAGCAGCAACAGCAGCAACAGCAGCGGATCGGCCGAGTGCGATGGCTCTGCTCGGGGCTCTATGCGCAGCCGGTGCGCGGCCGTATCACGAATCCAACTGAATTATACTCCGTTTATGGCTGTATGCGCCCGCTTAATATACCGGGCGCGCGCGCGGAGACCAGGCCTCTGTGCTCAATACGTCCGATGCATGTCCCCCGCGTGCAAGCTTCGCTGCGCTGCGCCTCATCCATCCGATGAACGCTCTCTCTCTCTCTCTCTCTCTCTCTCTCTCTCTCTCTCTCTCTCTCTGACTACAGCAAGTTGGGGTTGACCGGGTCAAGGACCGCTGTATTTCGAATGATGTATAGGTTGAGGTAGTGGGAAATTTTGATTTTTAGAAAAGTATGTTGTGTGCATAAATCGCATCAACATTGAAATTTATTATAATGAAATTGAGTCACTCCAAAAAAACAGCAGGAATAAGTTCGATTTAAAGTATGAAATCGGTCTTAGCTTGAAGTCGCGCAACACGGGAAAACGCGCAAAATTAGTAATATGAGTGTATGTAATTAATTTTCTTATGAAGAATCTCTTAATGGTGATGTTTTTCATTTTTTGGTATAATTATTAAAAAATATTTATTTAAAGATTCAAATAGCCACAAATATATACTGTGTAACACTTATGGTAATGAAAACACTTGTATTAAAATTCCTTGATTGGACCTTTGGCCAATCCCACAATGCAAACTTCCTTAATTAAAATATAATTATAAATATTTCAGTATTTTCTCTAAAAGTATAGACACCCTCCCTCATGTTTTCAAATTATCACTAATGTATATTCAAATGAACAGAAATAAAAGTTTTGATCATTTTTTTGTTTTAGGTAAGTGTCAGCCGTGGCCCTTCCTCACCTCATCCTGCGAAAAAGAGAAAGGTAAAAGGTCGCTTCTTCATATTTATTGTCTGGGGGGAAGAAAAAATCGAGAGGTCATCTCGTTCCGTATAACGTTGCCCCAAATCGCATTTCAATTCGTAATAAAAATGGAAATTAGCAGTTGATGAAAAAACAGGAGTCAGACTTTCACGTAGCTTTCTGCGCACAAATAAGTAAGTTCACGACCCCTCTAGAATAAGCAAACTTATTCGACTTTCCACAATCTAGTCTCATTTCGTGTCCCCTATACCTTATATTTATTGGTCTCATTCTCACATTTGTAATGTAAGGTTTTGTTAGTTTAGTTCGTCTTATTTATTGAATTGACGGGTATTCCGATGAAGGCGAATAGTATTCAGTGATTATATTAGTTATTTAATTGACATATTTAAAAGTCAAGGAACACGATAGTGTGACGATAACCGGTATGTAGGCACACAAAAAATCGTTTGTTGGAATTACGATGCTTTTTATTGGATTTACTAACAAATCATCCCTGGAGATCGGACAAGGAAATACTTAGCAATAAAATTCATATAGGTTAGGATTACTAATTACGTCACTTCTGTTGTTATTTTTATGTTTTATTTAATATTATATTTTAGACTGTATGACTGTATGTTAGGTTTCAATACATATGATTCATAGAAATACCGTAGAATGATAAATAAATTATAAAGAGTTAGATTAACTTAAGGTTTAAAAATAGTTTTCTTCTCAACTCACTGTGTAAGGGAGAAAAAAATTCATAAAACTGATCATTGCCTTGGACATGAAATTTAAAAAAGGTATCAAGTTAAAAAATCCCAAGATTCAGGGTGTTAATCCGATAAAATTTTAAAATTAAGTTAACGCCTTTCTCGGCGTCCAAGTAATTAACAACGAAATAAAGTTGGCCCGCAGCGGAATTGCATTGCTGCCACAAAATTGAAAAGCGGCGGCGAGAGGAATGGGGAAAGAGAGAGAAAAAAGCGCGATGAGTAAGAATCGTCGGTGTGAGGTCTTGAAGGTTTCGCGTCATCAAATCGTCGAGAGAAGGAGCAGTGTCCTCGGCGAAATCTCGCGGGTCGCCTCGTAACAAGCTCATTTCGCGACTTGCAAAATTATCCGGCAATTAGCGAGCCTCTCCCTACTGGGTTTCAGAATCTCTCTCCGCTCTCCCCCCCCCTCTCTCTCTCTCTCTCTCTCTCGGGCTGTTGGTGTACTCTCTTCCCCCAGTTGCCCGGCGCCCTTCTCCCTTCCTACCTCTCCGCACTCTTTAAGTCCCGACTCAAGCGCGGGGAATTTAAAATTCAAAATTTCAATCTGGCTTGCAAATTTTTCCCGCCCACGACGCACTCAGCCTCTCTTCCGCTGTTTTTCTCTCTCTCGCTTTAGCCTCCTGGAAGCCCCCAGATTGCGCTCCGACATCAAAAGTCTTTTACGCAGCGCGATATTTTTCTTTCCCTTTTTCTCTCTCGCTCTCTCTTGCTCTCTCTTGCTCTCTCTTGCTCTCTCTTGCTCTCTCTAGCTCTCCGCCTCGTTCCACCTTCTCGATTTCGTCCTTTTTTTTAGCGTACTTTATTCTATCTTGATTCCTATAAATCTTCCGTACTCGCAGCTCATGTTTGAACAATAATTAATGTGTGTTAAAAATTAATCATTATAAATACTGATTGTTATGAAGGTTACAATTTTCAAATGTGTAGTAATTCAGTGGCAAAAAGACCTCTATTAAAAATATTTTGAAATAGTTAGAAAAAATTCATTGGTGTTTTTTTTTAATTAAAAATACATATTTTTTTAATAGCTTATGAAAGTGATGAAAAGCTTTTTAAAATACAAGTCAGATTTTAAGTACTAATTAAACATTAATTTGCAAAATCTTAATCGAAATATTATGAACGTGATTTTCTTGAATAAAATAAATTCTTTGATGTAAAATTTTTCAGAACAGTTTTTATTGCATTACTCTGAAATATAATGATACGAGATGAATCGAATATTCGAGTAAAGTGATTTTTAATGAAACTTTTAAATCTTTTATGCACAAGAATAAAATAACTCTGTCATGCTTTAATGACATAAAATTTGATGCAAATTTGTTCCAAAGCTATGTAACCTGCATTTCCAGGCTTTCAGAATATTAATATATACGAGTTCAATTTTTTTCCTCCCCAATTTTCCTTTTATTATACGACAGAATTTTTATAAACAATATTACTTTTCAATTATGCAATATTATCTGTGACACTATACTTGTTCTACACCGAAGCTACGGCCTAATTTCAATTTTAAATCTTGACCTATATCGTGATTCCATACTATATGTATAGCCATGTTCTTACAAACTAAGTCCAGTAGTTGGTGTATCTTACATAACAAACAGCTTTTTATAATGCCTGGATCAAACAACACCATTATTTTTATTTCGTTAAGTATTGCATCATTATAACAAAGCAACAATATTAACTATAAACTCTCCGAATTCATGCAAAGCTTAACAATATTGACTATAAAACCCTCCGAATTCATAGGAGTTTCATGTTTGGCAGTAACTAAAAAAATAAGAGGGAGAAATAGGTAGGTGGAGAAGAAAAAAAGGGTAGAAAAAAAGAAAAGCAATCGCTCGTAAAAATCGAGCGACTTCTTGCCGTGCACGCGGTAAATGTTCTAAACAAACCCTGCGAACTCTTATCAGTTTACCTGCTCGGAGAGCTTGAGCGTTTCTTTTTGCCCTCGACCCACCACCAGCACCACCATCTCTTTCGATCTCCGCCATTCTTCTTTTCCTCCTTTCTCCTCCCCTCCCTTTCTCGGCCCTAGCGCAGCTCAGTAATTACTTTAGGAGGCATTAGGGGTGGAGTGTGGGGGAGGGGGGGGG
>UELU01138550.1:10993-35445 GCA_900490025.1 Megastigmus dorsalis | reverse complement strand
TCAGGCTATATGGTTAAACGCTGATACTCACTTGAAAATTTGTAGATAGGGAGATATTTGTAGATAGGGAGACAATTCAAGATCACTCATAACATTTTAGAAAAATTAAAAAACTCGCTTAAAAGTTATAGGTAAGCATATAAATA
The DNA here is from genome assembly GCA_900490025.1 of Megastigmus dorsalis. Taxonomy (NCBI): domain Eukaryota; kingdom Metazoa; phylum Arthropoda; class Insecta; order Hymenoptera; family Megastigmidae; genus Megastigmus; species Megastigmus dorsalis. The sequence goes on along the minus strand of UELU01138550.1, from coordinate 35,299 downwards.
TCAATTTAACGCGCGTTTTTATAGAACTCAATAAAGACATATGAAATAATTACAGTTGCTAACAGCTTAAAAGATTATTTGATTTAAAACGAAGAACTTTTTTAGAATTGAATTTAGAATTATAAGATTCATTGAATATGGTAAGACGTCGGTATTTATCGAGATTTTCTATACTAAAAACGAAACTGTACATGTTTTAATTTAGTTAACTTAATTAAGTAGTACATGAAAAAAATCAAAAGCACACATTACCTAAGATATTCGGATAGAGTTTATTATTATAAAAGATAAACAATATGTGTTAAAAGGGTGATAGACAAATGAAGTGATTCGATTCTACGTAATCAGATGGAAAATTAATCCACCTCAATATTTGTCATGTAATTGGAGCAAAGTAGTTTGATTTTGACCTGAAAAGTAAGTAATAGCGTAAATATAAATGAGCCTCTTTGATTTTAACGCTATATCCATAACAGTGTATGTATGCATAAGACCACAGGTATACGCGTGCTCTCATACGAGTTCGTACAAATAGAGACATAAAATAGAGAAACATACAGCGGGGAGGTAAAAATTAACCCAGGTAGCAGTGGTTGCGGTCATACCGTTTGGGAAGGATGGAAACGAGCTGCAATCCCGGCGGATAATATTAATAAAATGAGATATCAATCTTGCGCTTGATAAAAGCCGCACTCTGGCCGCTCGTAACTCGATTACGAAACAAGCAAGCGTAACACTTCGAGCGGTCGGAACAGATTTCTATTGCGCAGCCTCGCGTCGATTCATTCGATCGCTTTAACAATTTCGAATTCATTGCATCTATATTTTGTCAAGACTAGTTATGTGCAACATATCGTATTCTTCGAATCGTTTCGCCTTTGGAACAATGCGTATTGTGATACGCGCACACATCCCAAAGATGCAGTAGTTCTGATATCAAATATAGATAAGTAAAAACTTCTGGAGTCGGCCTGTGCACTTTTCTTACTACGATCGTAAAATTTTTTTATGCTTTTCTTCATCATCATATAAAGATGCAAGAATACATGTCCTATTGCAAGTCGCAGAAGAGAAAAGAGTAGACGAACGGTAACGATTGACCGATCTACACTGAAAATGCTGACTGCAGGAAAATTTGAGACCTGGCGATGAAGGTAGAAATAATGTCTTATTTATTTTTATTAAAAGGCAATTGACTCGCTTATTATGTTCAATAGGTGGATATTATCTGATTTTAATTTATAAAGAAAATTGACGTTATTTATACATAGAGCCTATACTTACTTATATAGAGGTAACTATGTCAAAATAGCTTTATTTTTGTTATAATTTTTAGATTTATCATTTATAATAAAATAAGTAGTTTCTATATTAAAGATAACATAAGTTTCTTCGTTTTATGTACCATTAAAAATTTAAATTCTTTAAAATTTGTTATATTTATACCTCTGTAACGTACTAAACTCCCCTGTCTGGAAAGAAGGAAATAATATGCAATATTCTTACACGTGTAATAGCAGATTTAATTATAAGGAAAAGCTACTCTAAAGGCGATCGGCAAAGACAAAGAAAAGACAGATCGCAGATATTTATAAGAAAAAATGAAATAAGAAGAATAAAGGATGGGAGAGAAGGGAAGAAAGGAAGGAGCGTCGATATCGATAGGCGAGTTATTCATCAGACTCCCGTCGGAATACGAGAATGACCGTGCCTATGTAGATGAGCGTAAAACTGCTCTCGCTGATTTCTCTCCCTCTCTCTCTCTCTCTCTCTCTCTCTCTCTCTCTAGCTTCTTCCACCCCTGGAATATTGGCTGAAGGAAGGAAAAGCTGAAGCTAATAACTGCAAGTCCCCTGAGCCCTCAGATCCGACAGCCTCGAGATGAAGAGACTTATGCTTTTCTTCCCACTCCTCTTTCTATATCTTTTCTCGCTTCAACTTTCTCTCCTTGGTTTTCTTTTTTCTGCTCTCTCCCGAAGCCAGCCTCCTTCCTTTGCGTGCTCCCTAGTGCAATATCCCCAGCCCCGGCGTTGCTCCTCTCTTACATGTCCTCCGCGTTATACCTTTGAAATATTTATTCGAGGCTGAGTGGGGTGTATCCGGAACGGTTAATTATAAAGACTATTTCTATCGCCATTTACCTAGTCTGCGCATTTTGCGTTCCAAGCCAAGAAGTAAGTATGTACAGCTTTTCCGGCCACTAACGAAAACTCTACTGTTTGACATTGTTCCAACTTGAGCAGCATCATCCCCAACACATCTGCTAACCGAGGGTTCGCAAACAAACTTTGCCGGGAGCAAGTAGCCCCTTAACGAAAGGTCGCAAGATTAAAGGGTCAAAGAAAGAAACGCGACGCACCTCAAGCCTCCTCGAGCATTTCGGGCACGTGTGGCGCGCTCCAGTCGCTTAGGCTCTGGGACATCAGCAGCCGCCGCCGCCGCAGCAGCAGCAGCGGCGCCAGTACCAGCATTCAAGTCCGCTCCCGGGCTGACATTAACTCCCGCGGATTAGGCCGCCCACCTACACGAGCGGCGAAACTTGCTGCCGCCAGATTATCTCGATTCCGGGAGCTTTATATAGAAAGTTCGGCAAACCGAGAGCTAGAGGGAGTAGGGGTGGTTGGTTGGAGGGATTAGCGGAAGGGCGAAATCGCGTTTGGTGTCTCCTGTAGCGCCTGCTGCTGCTGATGCTGCTGGCCACCGCTCGGCTCACTCTATACACCAACTCTACGATAGATGCTTTCTATTTGCGGCGGACGAACCAGCGGCGATGCTCGACTCCAGGAGGTGACGGATTTTAACGTCGATCCGGCGCGGTCCTCGCTTTCACATTATTGATACGTGAGAAAAAGATAGATTCTATAGCAATACGTGGGTTGGATATATTTAGGGTTATCGGGTATATTTTTCATGAATCAAAGCAGCTACTTTTGTACCATGTTTAGTGTAGGTTAGAACATTAAAATATAGCCCAGATCTCGATCAAGTTTATAGTAGCGACTTTGTGAGCAGGCTTTGATAGCAGGTTCGTTTATTAAAGTGGAGATGTCAAGAGGAAAATTGTGGGATAGTTTCTTCTAATTCTTGGGTTGCATTTACATTCCGGGCTAATTTAATATAATTATAAGCTTTTTTTTTTATTTTTTACAAGAGGTATAAAAACAAATCAAAATGTATCAAAATTTATATATTGTATATAAAAGTGTATATAAAACTAGGGTCTTTAATTAGGCATATTTCATTAATAATTATTTGGTATAACAAAATAAACTCTTGATGAGGTTTCAAGTGGTCAATAAAATAAAAAAAGACATCAAGAACAGAAAACTTTTTCAATTATGTATTCTTGTGTAATTAAACGCGAGTTTGGCCAATATTTGCATAAATGAATTAAATTCCAAATCAAAGAAACACTCTGAACATTCCTTAAGGGGAGGTCGGAGCTAACAACGCGTTTTTTGATTCGATGATATTTTTTTCCATTAATTATAAAAATGAAAACTAAGACTTGAGCGCCATTGTTCTCAATGTAATAAATAGTCCTGTACAATTTCAAGTGGATACGATTAGTCGTTTTTACACAAACTTGGAACTAGTAAGCCACATTTATGCATTGAAAATTAACCTCAAAATTATGAACATGCCTATTTCTGCATGTAACCTTTTTTGTTTTTAATTTTGAGTATTATCAGAAGCTGAGCGCCATTGTGCTTGGTATAATTAATTATTGTGTGAAAAATAAAGCTTATTGGACTTATCGTTTTTCTGTGAACTTGGAACTACCAACTATTGAGGAGGGGGGTAGCTCCGACCGCCCGTTAATTCATCAGCTGATGCATAGTACTTATTGTTAGTACTTAGTATACATAGTACTTAGTCCCAGAAAATCAAAAGCAAGAATCAATAGGCTAAGGACTAACGTCCTGCATTCATCGCCCAATCTAATCAATTTGACAATACACGCGGGGTGTAGGGCAGAGCAACAACAGCGAAACACTTACGCGACAATCAACTCTGATTGCAGTAGCGTTCTCTTCACGAGCTAGAGAGAACGAGAGAGAGAGAGAGAGAGAGAGAGAGAGAGAGAGAGAGAACGAGAGAGATCCGAAACAGCATCCTCCGAATTCTCCGAGCCTCCCTCAAGCCCCGCGAACCCCATTAAACTCCACCTCCTGGTACTGCTAAATCAGTCCGCTTGGGACACACAAAGGCTTTCGCCACCGGTATTTCGTCACGCGAGCTGGAAATATAATTATATGAGCAAGCGCGAGCCCACGAGAGCAAATCATCGTTCCACGAACACGAAACGCTACATTATGCTCAGGCGCTCCAGCCCTTAAATTGTTGGATTGTGAGCGACGTTTTCCATTCTCTGGAACGCTACTGTTGCGAGGGGAAAAATTTTGTATATTTAAGTTATCATGGGTGAAAACAGCAGAGGAATAACGAGAAAGTGAGTTGCGGATTTTTCATTTTAATAAGAGTGTTCCTAAACAATTTTTTAAATAAAAAAAGCAATATGTTTCAACAATTTTTCATTAAATTTTTCAATAATTCTTATCAGTCAACATTTTGATTAGATTTTTACGACAGAAATATATCTATTTCCGTTTAAAATTCTATTACGCTGGCTCAAAATCTTATTAAGGTTTGTTTGATAAACAATTATATTCTGTATATCTACTTGCGAAGTAACGTATTGTGTTTTCACAAAGATTTAATATTTACAGCCTGATGACGAAGGACTTACACCTTCGAAACGTCGCAATTTTTGTTAAATAAAAGAATGGCAAACCAATTATTGTGTTCCGTGATGATCGATTCAGCTATCTTCCATTAAGGAGTTTTATTGGAACGATAAATTCAATCGCATTATATTATTCAGGACTACCATTAAAACTTCATAACAATAATGATTAAATATAGAGTGATAACAAAATTATCTGCGCATATTAATTTGATTGCTTCCCATAATCTTTTACAATAGTAATTCAATCAAGCATATGCAGCAGGTGCAGCTGCAGTACATCTATTTATTATTCTCTCCATTAATTTCTCTGCGGTTTCCCTAATTCAAATAAACGGAAATACTTGTATAATAACACTGTATTTTTTAAATCCATAAATCAACGCACTTAAAGTTTCCAAGTAGCATTAGTAGTCGTAACATTGTACTATAATCTATTAACTCTTTACTGCACCTATATCAAACCTATTTTTTAAAAATTTTTATTGGTCGTTCAGTTTATTTCAATTTTATACGAATTTCCATTTATTACTAAATATCAATTTATCAATTTATTTAAATGGATTATATTGCATGTGTTTGTATTTGGTTTTGTGATTATAGAGCGATATGATTAGGGCGGTAACAACTTGTTTTCCAGTAATTGCGTTACAAATATTTTCTAAGCAATGGTGTGTAACACTCGGGTATTGAATTTATGTTTCTTTTTTTATGTTTTAGAAGTTTTCTGAAATTTAAAATGATTTTGTGCACTGTTGGTTTTCTTATTTGAATGAATTTTAAAGAGATAATTGCTGCTGAGAAAGTTTGACCGTTCTCCCAACCAATTTTTGTCCTGTATGAATCATTAACAATTCCGTAATAAGTAGACTACCGAATTTCAGTAATGCGAACTCAATTCCCATAGTTTAACGTCAAGAATAATCGAAATTCTCTAAGTGTCTCGACGTATACGTAGAGATAGCTAGGAAAAGAACGCGAGAACAAGCATGCTGGCAACGCGATATCGCGAGAGCAGGGAGAAGAGCAACAACCGGCGGCGGCGTCGGCAACAGTAGCAGTAGTAGCGTCCCGCTAAAGTGACGTTATTGTGACATAAATCCTGATAGCGGCTGGAAGCTGGAGGCGCGAAGTGCGGCCAAAGAAGCTCGTGAAGGATCAGCCGGAGCTGTTAGTCTTGATTATTCCGGACAGTTGTCCCGAGAGTCCCGGTGCGCGCGTCTTCTCTCCCTCTTCTCTCTCTCTCTCTCTCGCTCTCTGTCTTACAGTGCGTTGTGCCTCTCGCTAGGAAGACGCATAGCTGCTCTCCCACGGACAAGCCCTTCGGGGATTCCATCCGCTAATTTATACAAACGCCGTGCCTTTATTGGACGAGCACTGCGGCGCTCGAGTCCTTTTTGAATTGCTCTACTACTGTCGACTGGTTTGCCGGGGACTAGCCGCACGATTGATTCGTTAGTTGATTGCTTTGTTTTTTTATTCGGTTGCGGATAATGTTTCCTGCTGTTTTTCGCTCGCAGGTGGGCGTTCTATTCGACACTGTACTATAGGGAGTCGACAAGCGAAATGTGAAAAATCGGGATTGTAAGGATGGAGAAAATGGACATTCATTGCACTAATGAGTATTATTTCCAAAGCCCCAAAAGAGAACAAAGCTACTTATTCTCAATAAATTATAATTGATGAGAGGGAGACTATTATTTCGTGGGGAATATTGTGTAATTGAAATCGATAATCAAGTGACATGCAAAGTATCAAAACGAAAGCATTCCATATACTAATTATAAATAATGGATTGGTGGGATAATAGTTATAGTCATTGATTGATATTGTATAATAGCTTTAAACATAATATCTTATGATAATATTCTCTGCATTTATAACCAAAATACGTATCATTAAAGTGCCCCCTAAATTAAGTTATTTGCTTTAAATAATTTGTGAGCAAAACCATGAAAAATACATGCTAGCTCGCGAATCAACATTGCAAATCTCAATTCAAATGTAATTTCCTTAAAATTATCAAATTTCTATAGTTTCCAAGCGGAGGGCAAGTAAGGGAAAAGGAATAGAAACAGGAAAGAGAGAGAGAGAGAGAGATCGCTGAGAGCGATTGCATGATCTATTAAGGCCTTTAACAATTCATTTTCTTCAATCAGTTAAAAGAATATATCTTCCATCGAATTACCGGTGAGCGCGCCGAGACAAAGAAACTCCTGCCTCATTCATCTTCTCCTCTCTCGCTCTCGCTCACGCACGCGCGCGCCTATATACAGATACGATGGTTAACTAAAATATCTCACTCTCCCGCCAGTCGATCGCGCGGCGAATCCGAAACTCTTTCTTTTCTCTCGATTTGGCTCTCACTGCATATACCTGTATAATTCCGCTACTATACTCCGATATTCGCCTGAATAATTAATATTCAGGACAGAAATATGACGATGAAACGAGGCGTGCACACGGAATTTCGATAGCGACTTGCCGACGCAGCCGCGGCCATGCCTTTACCTTTGTTTTCTCTTCTTAATCCTTCTTCTTCTTTTTCTGCTTCTACTTCTTCTTCTTCTTCTTCTTCTTCCGTATTTCTTTGATCGGTCGATTCGAGATTGTCTCGGGGCTAAAAAAGAAAAGGGACATCGTTTCGGTGTACTGTGCAGCAATGAATTCCCCAATGGAGACAAATGGCGATAGCTGGAGCCAGACGCTGCAGGTGCACGCGCAGTCCTATACTTTTTGCGATGTTAATTACCCATTATTCAGCTAACGCAATCATTTTGGCCATAAATATACCAGGATAATTGCCTCTTTTTTTAAGTACAAATTTATATATGTACAAAAGTTCACCTTGACAATGCGTAAATTCTTTAAATACTGCTTCGTAACGGTTTATTTTTTAAAACACTAACCATCTTACTGAAAGTTTAGCAGCAACGAGATATTTTGTATCAAGGTATGTTCTTACGGAAATTATAAGCAAGTTATACGTAGCATATAATGTTTAAAATGCACAAGCTATTAAAAATCTACTAAAAATCTTTATTACTTTACTAAACTAATTATGACTCGAATGATGAGTGAATAATTTTGGAAGAAAGTTAATTCAGACAAGAGTTGCAAGAGCGCGAAGAACGCGACAATTTCCGTCGCTAAATAATGTGTTTGAGTTTGGCGTTTGGAGTCGATCCGTCGTACAAATTGGCAAGTCCAGTCCTCTCGTCGACAAAGCGTGACAAATTGTTCGGCCGAGTTATTTGCAGTGCGTATACCGAGGCGTCTTCTAGCTCGCGCCCCCAGTTCTCTGCACCCACTCCTCCTATATATACCGCCGACGACATGATGTACCCTGCGCGCTGTCTGTATGTGCGCTTTTACTTAACTCGTTATAACTTTCGGATCTTCGATACTGTGTATCTTTCCGAGTTGGTGGAGCGCTTTTCTTCTTTTTCCGACACACACACACGCGCACACACACACACACACACACCTCCATGAGCCTTGTCCTGATTATGTGGATTTAACTTTTAATTATACGAATTTCAAATTGTTACATTCTGTTTTCCTTTTTTCCTCCCTGACTCTCTTAATTATCGATATTGCATTGTTTATATTCGTTTATAAATAAATATAATTTATAAAAAAGTGATTCGTCGAATGAAATTATTCTGAAAATTTATGCATCTTCCCTATTAGAGAAATGAATATTTTCGATATAAAGTAACAGTGTAATTCACATGTGAATTAACCTTTAAAGTCGCATCCAATTGTAATTTCATCAGCGTTACATTCGGTTTCACGGAAGCATTTCTTTCTTTTTAAAAAATTTAGAGCTTTTTATGGGTATTTAAGGGGCGCAGTATGATCGGTTAAAACTCCGGGTATCCGATTTTTCCAGTTGCTCTCTCTCTCCAGAAATTTCCGACATTCTTCAAACCCGCGCAGGAAGCTCGAGAGGGCAGTACGATCGCCTGTTTTTAGCTCCACACACGCACACCCGTGCATTTATCTATTTCTACATGCACTTGTGCATTAGCTTGTAGAAGAAGTTCATACGTGAATCCAAACCTATTTTTCAAAATATTATTTATTTTATTTTCTCTATACTGTCTTACGTCAATTGAATGAGTATAACGAATTGCAGTTCTCTTCTATAATCAAAATACTTGTATTGAAATATATTTTTCGTTACAGTCTTTGCTCAAACGTTAACTTTTATTTATTTTAAGCAGATTGATAACTTCCTATCAGATAATAAATTATCTTTTTTTCCAAATTCAAGTGTTTATAGCAATATTAATGGTAGTCATTACTCAGATTTCATGAAAATTATTCAAGCCAACACTTTTATAAGTATCTTTGTTACCTTTTCTAGATCATGATTGGTTTGACATCGAATCATCCATTTATCAATGTCGCAAAATTGCAGGGCTTCTCTACCTCTTTCCGATAAATAAAAAAAGGGAAGTGGGGGGAAGGGAGAGAGAGAAGAGGGAGATGAAGAGAGAGAGAGAGAAGGAGAGAGAGATGAAACTGCGTATAGCCCCTGGAAGAAAGTCCCTGGAAAAAACCACTCTCGGGAATCGATCACGACTTTCAGTAGTTAATTAAACTCCAAGTTATTAAATCCGCAAAAACCGGTATGATCGCCGCCCGAGACCTTTATCCTTCCCATTCCCCTTCTCCTCCTCCTTCCGCCGCTCTACTCGTTTTATCTCCCTCGCTTCTATGTTTCTTCACCTCCCTTTTACTTATCTACTTATACTTCTTTATTTTCTCCCCTTTTCCATTGCCTTTCCCCTCCAATCCCTTCCTTCGTTTTCGATAATCTAAAAATTGAAATGTACATAGTCTATATCGATCCTCAAAACGTTACAATATTCTGACACGATTTTGCGGTGTTTTCGTAAAAGAAAGAAAAGATTTTTAAAATTTAATTTGCACGATTGTTTTTTTCTACATTTAATGCAGAAATATTTAATAAAATTAAATTTTCTTTTTATGTATGTTTAAAACTAGAGTTGCTTTCCACGTACGTTTAACGCAACATATCACAGATTTTAACAATATAAAAATAATCAGGGATGGAGCAAGAGCAAGTGGGAGCTTTGAGGGGAGTTTTCCGAGTTTCTTAACACTTTTTATCATAATAATACCCTAAACAGCGTTGAAGATATCATGTTTTTAAAAAATGTATATGAAAAACACAATCAATTTGATTAAAGGTTTGTATAACGTTTTATCATTTTTAATTTAGTAATTAATGTCGAATTTATTTTGCTGTTTCTGATCGCAACGGTCAGCTTGCCTCTGTTTAGTACAACAGGAAGGTATACAAACAAAGGAAATAATAGCTGCGTGTAACCACTGTGTTGTTCCACTCCCTCATTCCTTGCCGTTTGCAATGGATTTTAAATTTCGCTCAATTCTTTTAGTCTTTTCCGGGAGGAGAGGTGAGCGTAGTTTAAAACTAGAGTTCTAAGTTAAAGGTTATATTTCTTCTAGCTCCGTTTCTCTAATTAAAATAACTGTCCCTATATTTTTTTTAATTATTAAGCTTTATTAAGGCCTGTCGTGCTTATTCAGCTGTAAACTGTCCATATTTCTTGACTATAATAAAATCATAGGACCTGCAAGAAAAAGGTTGTGCAAATTTATCAATATTGTTATAGGTACAACGATTTCGTTATTATATCTCACCTCATGACTATATATCGCATACATCCATCTTGATAGTCCGTTACCTCACTTTCTTCCAAATCATATTATCTTTTTCCGTTACATTCGCAAGGGTGTTCCGAAACACTTCCTTATATTTCTTCATCCTGAAAGCGATTTTTCGATTTCCCTTTAATGATTAGTTTTCGAAAATTACGGTTTTCCTTATCATGGAAATTTGCATTCGAATGAAGGTTATTTTAAATTCTCATAACGAACTTTTTCGCTCACTGTATATAAATTTACGCGGATTACTTTTATTTATTGCGTTTTCGATCTTCTTTGTTGTTTGCCGAAACGATCATTATTTGGGATCCCGTGCCATGTATGCTATAAATAAGAAATCGTTGCCTCGTTAATTAATTAAAAATATTAAAAATGATTTATACAAATCTTTCATTAATCTTTATAAAATTGAAATTTGGCATTTATCAAAATATGCTCATAAAAGTATGAATTGTCAAGGACAAAGGCAGTATTGATATCTGTAGTCAATTAGATTATTTTAAACTGATTTTACTAAACGCAATTAATTTTTTTATTTTTGCAAGGTGTAAAATAAGATTGGTATTAAATAATTTCTATTCAATAAAAGTACGTACACTTTCAAGGAGTGGATTATGGTCAGTCTATTCGTACAAAATCTCTACTTGGCATTTAACTTTCTACTAAAGTCAATATTTACTTTTACTGTACACAATACCTCACTTTGATACCCTAACCCAAATATCCGCAATCTTTTCAAAACTGTCCGATCAACGACTGAAAAACTGAAAAAAACTCATAAATCCTCAATGTATTATTCAAATCTGACACAATAGACATAACCTGTTGCTACTCGTTGACCAATCAATTAGTCTATCCATTAATCCACAAAATTTCGACAGTGAAGGAGAAATTACGCAAGATTTTCCGCTCATGTTAAGCTGCCCGAACTGCTTTATACTTGAGCAATGCCCCTTTGCTTTGCCACTACTAAAGCACTGAGTCAGGCTTGTTTGACTTGCATATTTCCGGACAAGCGCGTCTAACAACCTGTGATCTTTTAAACCCACTCCAAAATTAATAGGGATTCTTACTTTTTCCCACAAGTAATCGATTGCTTGAACAGTTTTCTATGCTTATTTTTAATCTTTAACCGTCTCCAAGTTCCAGTACAATCAATTAAACCTTGTTAATGTATCAAGTTGTTTTCAAGCTGCTCCCTTATATCCGCCAATTCAATGCCTTGGTAATACATTTGCTCTTTTATTGCCAATGTAAACTTTGAGAAAATTGCATAGAAAACTGCTTTCCGAGATAAGAACAAACCTTTGATTAGGTATAGTTGTTATAAAACTAAAAATACTGAATTTTATCTATAAATTCAATATAGCGTAGTTTGAACATTTTAAAATTAATTTTCTGTTGTGTTAATAAAACCGTTTTTCTAAAGAATCAAGTTTGAATCTTTAATATGCAAGACCAGTTTGGATTTAGAGCATAAAGATATGGATTCTATATATTGTAAAAAATATTTAATTAAAACTAATGAAAAATCTTGCAACTGTCCGAGTTAACGATCACACATCAACTACTGACAATCGCAGACAGTATCCCTGTAACGCAGTTAAGTTTCTGCGCGCTCGCGCAGCGTTGCGTATTTAATTCGCCCTTACATGTTATCCAAGGAGCGTGTAAAACAAGAAGCGAATCGCAGCACAGGCTTCTTTCGCTTCCCTTCCTCTCTTCTCTCTCTATCTCTCTCTCTCCGCGCTTTTGCCTTTTTTTCAGCTACTTCCTCCTTTGCGTCGGCTCTCGCTAGCGCGCGCTAGACACATGTGCATGGGTTCATCCGAGCGTAGCCTCGACCTCAAGCCGATATAAGCCCTTTCCTTTTCAAGCGTTTTTTTTTCATTTTCTTTTCACCCGTTCCTTCCCCTCTTCTTTCTCCTTCTTCTTCTCCACCTCTTCTTTTTTTTCATCTTCTTCTCGCGCGCACACTCGCTGAATGACGTCTTTTTCTTTTCGGTTTGCGTTTCATCTTGTCGTTGCTCTTTGTCTGTTTCTCTCTAACCCTTACGCTAACTTGACTTTTCTATAGTTTTTTTTTGACTTTCACTTTTCTTGATTTTATTATTCGTTTTTATCAAAGATAGATGTGAATAATTATAATATAATGCAACAAAAATCGAACTTTTAACATAGTTTAATAAATAAAATATTTTGTACAAATATATAAATAGATATTAAAAATCGCTGCCAATTCATTGGCACTTAGCTTCATCTAACTTAACATTTTGATTTAATATACGTTTATTATATAATTTATAAATAAAGTAGATAATTTTGATTATAACATAACCAAGATTTGAGCAGTTTTACACCTGTTACCGAATCTGATAGAAAACCGATTTTTTTTCATAATATTGTTAATTTCTCAGAAAATATAAAATATTAATTCCTGAAAATTTAACAGATTCATGCTAATAATAATCTATAAAATTAAGTAAAATTTCATAATGATTAATAAAGAAAATTTAAAGTTTTTCGAAATAACAGAAGAACGACGCAAGCAATTTAAAAAAAAAATAATACTTCAAATTGTAGGTCATTTAATGCTCTTTTTAACTTATATTATAAGTTGATTAAACATTAAACTTCTCTTAACAAAAAAGTTAAAAAACTAAAAAACCAAAAGTAATTTTCTGAAATAAAACAAAGGAGAATCAATGAATCTTAAAATTTATTTTTCCGGCTTCATGCAACAAAAATACCTAGTAAATAAAATATTTATACTTTGAAATCTATACATGCGTTCTCAAGATACACAGGTATACATACGTACACATACACACACATTCACGCACGTACATATAGATTCGAAAAAAAAAATTCTTGAAACTAATAAATTTTTATTCCAAAACTCTTAAAAAATGTTTCTAAGCATTTTCGGAAAAAAAAATTTTTCTCACTGATACAAAGCTTCCTCTCTGAGGAAGCAAAAATACTAAAACCACTTTGGCATTGAACATTATTGTAGAAAGACGAATAATCCTGGTCGATAGATTGTTTGTTAGTTTATGTGTAATGTAATACTAAGTAGCAAACGTCATTTTCTTAAAAAAAATGTTTAATTAAATTAATTTTACCCATTCCATTTTATTGCCTTTTCATTCAAAAACTCGATCACCTAATCTCAAATATATACAAGTTTTTACAATATCGATATTATCTTAATCTATGCATTCTTTCCAGAACACACACACTATTAACCTCCTAAAGATTTTAGTCTAAATAAACTTCAGAAAATGAAAAATGTTTGGCAAAATAAAATATTGAGATTGTACACATGAATAATGTATCTTGCATCTCGCACCTTCAACTGAAAAAGCGAGACGGAAGTAAGCTCTTGTGCGTCCTTGATTACACGTCTCTGATACTGAAGATGCGAAGATGTTTGTTCCAACAAATATAATACGCAAGATTATCCCAAATGCCACAATTTTTCTACACAAATGAATCTGGCTGCCGCTGTATCTTTCGGTTGCGCGGTTCTCCGCAACATAATGCAATGTAAATCGATCTTCCACCTTCCCCAGCTGTTGGAGTTCGTCTTTTTTCTCCCTCGTCGTACATTTTTTCTGTTATTACTTTTTTTTTAATTCTTATTACTCTATTGTTATTCTTTACAACCAGTTAATTTTTGAAGATACTAAATATTTTTTCTGTTGCATTTCTCAATATTACTTATGTTATGAAAGGCGATGTATAATTTATTTTTTATGCAGTAGTCAGTTGATAAAAAGTACAAAAATGAGTACTTAATAATATACATTTTTCTATAATAATTAAGTCTTGCCAATATCTGAAAATTATATCAGTTTTATTTTGAATTATACATTTCTCTTGACCTATTAAATTGTTGTTGTATATATGGGTAGATTCTTTTATTGTAATGTAAGTTAATATTTGCATAACAATTTAATTGTTCCAATGAGTTGACTCTAGCTCATCACAATCGTATAAAAATTCACTCATATTTATACTCTCTAGAAAATAAAAGCATAAAGGTTACTTAATAAACACATTCAAAGGCTGAAAATCATGAAGAAATATAATTTACATATATATTAAGCAGCGACGTCAAAATAAAATCTTTCAGGTAAGCGCAAAATCTCGTGAAGCGCGTCTCTCGCTCTTTCCGCATACGGCTTTTCAGTGCTTCGCCTCTGAATTCGTTGCCGCGTATGCATTATGCCTCGTCGATGCGTGAATGAAAGCTACACGTGTGCCGCGGCACACACGAAGTGAAAAGGAAGTTCTTGGTCGTCTGAAGGCCTGCATGCCAGCATTTCAGCTGTGATGAAGAAGCATTCTGTTGAGGTTTTTTTTTAAAACCTGGCAGATTTTCAATTGGAACTCGTGGTGTTGGAAGCTATTTTAATTTGCACTTTTAGCGAAACTGTTGGAAGAAATGATATACATGGATACAAGTGGAATGTTCAAAGCCGTTATTTTGAAGATAATATACCCTCTAAGTAGCAACTTTAAAGATGTTAAAAGTGTTTTTAATATCATCTTTATTTTTCAATGTGCCCACGTCATAAGCTATTTGATACAAAGTAAACGTTGCATTACTAATTTCAAATATTTCATCAAGTTTCAGCAATGCTATATAAAACTTTATTGGCACAAATTATCGGCGCAACCATTCTCTCTGAGTGTGAGGTTTTTTCTCTGAAGAAAATCAGGGAAGATAATAATTAAAAAAGATTTATCTACGTTTTAAGAGTTGTCTGGATATATTCGACATCTATCTACTTACACGCATTCAATTGAAATCTCTTTTATTCGATCTAAAACTAGACATGCCATTGTTTGTCGTGTCGTTATTAGCTGCCATTGCTATATAACTGTTTTTGAAACTAATAGAACGAAAGTTTGATAGTCATGAAATCTTAAGCGCGTTACGCAACAATTACTCGCATGGAAACGCTTCGCAGTATATACTGCACTGCATAGCTGCATCTGAAAGCGAGCGGTGCCGTATAGCACCCACGTATAAATACATTGTCGCAATCTATATACTCGAGAAGAAGTATAAGAGCGGAAGAGAAGGAAAGCGAGAGAGAAAGAGAGAGAGGGAGATGCAGGGAGAGAGAGAGAGAGAGAGAGAGAGAGAGAGAGTGGTATACACGAAGCCTTTGAGATACTGCAACTCCGCCTACTCGCGTCTGCGCATAAAATTGCGCCCGCGCCGCACTGCATTTCCGTCTCCCGTCCGTTCATTGGCTAACGCCACCGCAGCAGCGACGTTATATGTCGTGTAATGCGGCGACTCTCGCGCTACTCTCCCTGTGCAGACTTTTTCCGCACCTGAATGGAAAGCCAGCCGTAGTTCCCTCGATATTCTTCCTTCAAGGCCTTATTCTATGAATGGAAATTCACTTAGAGGAATAATTCGCCTCGCTCTTCGAGTGTTTCTCCCCTTCCCCCTTACTGCGCTGGCCAACAAAAAAATAAGTGGAATTATACGAGGGGAAGAATAAATAGCACTGGATAATAATCGATCTACTTCGCAACTACTGATTTTCTCAGCTGCAGTCTTTCTATTCTACATATATACTCTTTCATTAGCAATTGTTGACTTTAGACAAAGTCTGTAAATTCAACGTTAAATGATAAAACATACTCGACTGTATAACAGCATAAATGTATACAGCAAAGCAGTTGAAAGTTTTCGCCAAAGATGTGCGATAATATCCGAAGGTAGTCGCTACATCCCATGGCTACTCCTTGCGATGTACGACGCGCAGAACGCGGTATATTGTCAAGAGGCCACTCGTATCTCACCTATATTCCTTTTTTTTAGACGCACCCTCGATTGCCTTTGCTTACCACCTCATACTGCGGCATTATTCACCGTGACGCTTTAGGGTCACGCCCCCGACTTGCTGTTTGTTTTTATCACAAATACATCCTTAACTTCGCAGTTGAAGAAAATTACATGGCACATAAATTGTGTACTATATGTGACTATTGGCGTGGAGTATTCCAAGGAGCATTTATTAGGCAGTACTTTATAAATTGATTTGAATTTATTTAAATTGCGCAATGTAATATTTGTCTACGCGTATATAATGATAAATGTACAACATCAGTGTGTAAATACATTGCTTATATACGATGCAGTATACGTTGGAGTCTGAATAATATATGAAGAAAACACAGGAGAGTATATATTTCTTGGTCCATACACACGCGGAGTCTCGCGGGCGCGCTCCGAATACGATTTTTCTTCCAAAAATCCATTATTTCAAGAGGCCGCCGCTTCATTCTCGCTCTTCCCTCGGATACTCCGGGCTGTGTATATGCACACGCTCGCACACGGCATAAGAGACCGAAAAAGGAACGAAAAGAGATTTCGCTCGGTTGTGCGCGTGCAAAAACCATTCCACAGATAAGAGAGAGAGAGAGAGAGAGAGAGAGAGAGAGAGATATAATGTTTATTTGTAACTTTTTACAAAAATACAGAGAGGGAGAGAAAGAGAGAGAGAGAGGGGGGGGGGAGAGAGGCGAGCAACAGCAGTGCAAAGATACGCGAGTCGTGCCTCTGCCGAGCTAAGGCTGCGAACGAAATATAGAGGATACAATGCTCGCATAATGAAGTTAGGGGGAAGAGAGAAAGAGAGAAAGGAAATAAAAATAAACAGTAGTAATGGTGCGAGTCGAGTCGGACGCACAAAAAGGAGAGACATTGCGTACAATGGGGAATGAGCTCGGGAATGAGGTTACTACACGCGGGGATATTTGGGGCTATTCCGCTCTAGATGGTGGTATATGTGTGTATTATGAAAGAGCTCTCGCGCGGCAGCCGGCTGTCAGGAAAATGAGTGAGTTGACAGTTAATGAAATGATAAGGCTGCCAGTGACAATGGCCCCGATTAGTTTGCGTATATATATATAAAGGAAGAAAAGTGCGATTCTTAGGCTTCGAGTGGGGCCTAAGAGCTCTCCCTCTCTCTCTCTCTCTCTCTTCCTGTTGTGTTGGAAAAATTAACATTAATCATCATTGTGTTGCAATACTGAAGTTTATATTGTTGGTTTCTTTTTTTGTTACAGGTAAGTCGATACTTTACGTCACGATTGTATTCTACTACGTAATAGTTACGAACATCGTAAGTTTTTTAAAAAATTTTATTTATTTAAGTAATGCAAGTACAAAGTAGGTACATTAAAATCAATCAAATGCTTACAGTAATAAAATAATTTTATAAATTATTTACAACTATATTCTAATATAAATATATTTCTGTCTAAACACTATAATGTACCTTAAAACTCGATCACACTTTGTAAATACTTATGTATAATATATCAAATTTAATCAGTTTTCAATAGAAAATATTTTTTCGCGGTAAAAGTCTTATTTCATTTAAGATATATTCGTTTTCGCAATAATTGTTTAACGATACATAAAAAGAAGAAGTCAAGTGAAAGCTTGTCAAATAATTTACATAAAGCCCGAAGTAAATTTTCAAATAGAGTTATATATTTGAAGCATCATCTGCGCACTGGATTCTATAAATGGAAATTGTGAAACTAGCCGATGACGCAGATATTCGAGCGAAAGCGTTGCAAAAGAATCGGCAAGACGAGAAGTATTCGGAAGTACAGGGAAGGAAGGGGAAAAAAAGGGAGAGCAAAAAATGTCTGAGTAAAGAAAAATGAATCAGGAGAAGAATGAGCGGAGGGAATGGAATCAAAGGCGGATCTATCAACTAGAATCTCTTACTCGTCCCCGCACTGATCTATAGGAGTTCTCTCCCTCCTCCCCCCGACAGATCTTCCTTCTCTCAACGCGATCGCGGCGTAAGATTTAGCGCTGCGCAGCGCAGGACTCGGGGAATAGATGAACCTCGCGCGCGCCGAGTAGACGGTGAGAGAGACAATCTATTCCTATATCTATATAAATCAAATAGCGTAGAAAAATTGGCGCGTGTCCTACTTCTGTAATGCCCGGCAGTAAAAAGAAGCACTTTTCCTACTACTGCTGCTGCTGCTGCTGCTGCTGCTCGACGAGCATTCCCCGCGTATTGATTCAATAATACGCCGCCTCCGCTTCTTACTTCCTCTCCCCTGATGCCTTTCTATATAGTCCTCTTTTGGCCAAGCTTGAGGCCAATGCCGAACGCGCGCGCACGCACACACACACACACACACACACACACACGTACATACCGCGATACCGAGGATGACTTTGATTCTATTAGACCGAGTTAGTGATTTTACCGAGTATATATACTGTGTTGGAATTTTATTGGCTTCGGAAAGGAAGGGAATTTTTATTTTCCTCGAAATGCATTACCAACTATACTGGGCCGTTTTTCCTTCTTTTTCCAATCGTCAGTACTCTAATAGCAAATTGTTTATTTATGATAATGAAAGCGCTTTTAGAAATAACTTATTAATCTGACAATACGTTTCTGCTCGTGATCGCTTCCTAGAAGATTTTTTATGAAAATGACTCAGCGATTTTACGTTACTCGCGCTATGCCAACTTATTGGTAATAAAACTATAGAATACAATTCACTTGGCACATATTAAAAACTTTCTTGGCTCCATAATCCATGCAGTAAACCTACAAATCTGTAAAATACAACTTACGAAAAATAAAATTTTACGATGATAAACTATTCAGACCGAATATCATCATTGTAAAATTATAATTTACCATCTATATATCTATCTCCATCTTGAATTACAACAATTTGAATCAAAGTCGCTGAATTCTATATAAAAATTTTAAATGGAAAGAAAGTCCAGCTTTAAAGGAGAAAACTTTGAAAAATGAATTGAATAAGCAAAAAAGAAGCAGATCGAGTCAAAGTTAAATCCCAGATATCTTCGTAAGTATAAGAGTTGCGCAGGAACTTTTTTGCCAACCTGATGCTCATTATAACCGTCGGCAAAAGAAGAGCGCGAACTCGCGCGCGCACAAATGTTGGGATATCCGAGTTATTTACCGGACGAAAGAAGAACTGTCGACGACGATTTCTCAGGAGCAGCGGCTCCAACTGCACTCGCAAGTGGGCGCTAAGCACCTCGTAAAAACATCTCGGTGGCGCTCGTTCGGGCATACGGATTAAGGCTTTGCGAATATACTTTGTCGAGTTGGCCGCGGGACACGTGCGAGATAGAAAGTGCACTCTGCGAGTTGTGTCTGTTATCTCTCCCTTGAAGGCAGTGTCAGTTTTTGCGTGTAGTAGCCTGCGCGCGGCACTTCTTTTCCCTCTCTCTCTTCGACTGTACAAGCTGCTCTATTACTCCGTGTTTTACGGATCAACTCGTCGTTTGCGATGGGACAAAGACTACGTATATATTCGTTTGGCTCGCCTTTCCTTTCCTCGGAACTCCGTAAAGAAGCGGAGGCTTATCGACAGTTTTCTGAAATCCTTGACTTGTCATTATTCAACTGTATTGTTCCTTATCTACCGCAAGCTGTTATACTAGTTTCAAATTTTGATTTGTCAATCAAGAAAATGTATAACAATCTATATAATCTTAATGTATTCCATGATTCGTGCATTTTAAATATTCGCGATGATAATTTATTGAATTATATAGTAGGTTATTAATTCTGCTTATATTTTTTGTTATAAATAACAAACGCGCTCTAAATTACTTTTTCAGGATTAATATAAATGTGAGTTGAGAACTGCAAAACAAATTATACAAAAATTATTATATCGAATATATAAAAAATTTTAAACTATGTTTTCCTTCATTAAAATACATTATTTTTATAAGTATTATTTCATTTAGAATGGTATACAGAATATCATATGAGTGCGCATCAACGTGACTCCCAGTAGAACTGGAATTCTAAGTAGGAGGCAGTCGTGCGCGCGTGAAAGTCTGTTATTATTTTAAAAAGGAGCTTAAGCAAACAGACATGCGCTTAATGCTAATGTATGCGTTCCGAGTATTTGTGCACGTTTAAGATTCGTACAATGTTTCCGCGTGCTCAAAAGAGCTTATACATGCGTAATTTTACATCATTTATTGTATTTTCATACATCCTTCTAACAGCTCGGGGATTGAAAGAATTCGTAGCTGGTGATTGTTCTTCATTAGTAAAAGAATTAATATTATTCTGGAATTGAATATATTTTTCGCATTATTGAACAGTTTGTTGCGTGTTTTATTCTAGAAAACACAGAATGCTGAAAATATTGACAAATAGTGGAGCGCGGTGTAATAATTCGCCTGTCGTTAACTTCGAATCACCATCATTAATTTCGCCCTCTCCCTTCTCCCCAACTTTTTCCCCGCATCAAACATAAAACTGGCCATTAAAAGAAAATTGAAACCCGTCCACTAAAGCTCTCGAGCGAAGCGGCGATTACGCCCATCCCCAAAATTACACCAATTGAATATTCATTCGGCGCCGCTCAATTATTCAAAACAGTATAATATATAGTCGGTGCGTCGAAACTTGGGCGTAAAAAGGAAAGCTCTTCGACAGAGCAGAGCAGCATGAGCGGCCCCTCGTCGTCGTCGACTCCTTTAAAACAACGATAGACTGTGTGAATAGGATTTCGCAGGCAGGGAAAGACATGCAAGGCCGTCGCTTTGGTGATAAGATGGAAGAGTCGGTGTCATTATTTCGCGAGCGATAATCAATTTCAGTTAACAGCGTGAATCGAGAGAGAGGGAGAGCATTTTCATCGGGGGATACGCGCGCGGTAATCTCGCTGGCGGATTAATGGCCGATGGCTCCGGCGCGAACTCGTGCCACTTTTCGCGCGCCGCGGGAACGAGCCGGAGAGGAGAGGAGGACGCGAAAGATTTTGCTTCGGCATATAAATGAACATTTAATGACCGTAAATCGAGCATTTCAAGCTCTATCCCTTTTGATTTCGACTGATCGGATTTCGCTGCGCTATCTCTTGCCTTTCTTCGCTCATCCTTCGTCCCCTCCATCTTTTTTACTCTCCAGTCTTCAGTCTCTATTCTCCACTCGCGAAATCGCCTTGATTGAATTCCAGTGCGTTGAATCGTTGCATTAAACGTCCATTAGCTCGGAACGAAAGGCCAAGTCAGCTACTACCAACTAAGTATTGAACCTTTAAAAAAAGCAAGATTTTTAAAAATTTAACAATTTAATCTCGAGATTATACTTGTGGATCGACAAAGATTGTTTAAAAACAAATTAAATTATTTTAATGGTAATGTAGGAATTTGTTTGCAGCAACATATCCTTCTCTCCTACCTATATATATATATATATATATACACGCATACGTTAGCAATTCGCTAATCGAAGCGATTTAATCTAATCCGGGCTGCAGATAATCGGAATGGCGAATGTTTTCCCGTCGATATAACACTGGAAATCGGCGGCAGGCCAAGCGCGAAGACCGCACATTTCCCAATCGCATCCGTCCGCAGAGCCTCGAGCGGAATATCGCGAGCCTCGCGGAAGCGATTCCCCGACTCGCTGGCAAAGAAATAATATCCCTCGGCGAAGAAGAAGAAGAAAAGAAAGAAGACAAGAAGCATTACATCGGGCGCGAGTTAACATGCTTGCTTCGCGCTTGGCCGAGCTTTCTCTCTCTCTCTCTTTCTCTCTACAATGGGTACGAGCCGACTTGCCAGGATAGCCTCGCGAGAGTCGCGCTGCACACAATGGCCCCTCCTTTGCCACCTGCCGACTCAAGGATCGGAAGCGCCGACTGACTTGTTTCCGGCTGCGCCGCCGCGTTGAAAGCACGCCCCGCGGCTGCTGCTGACCGGCCGACCGGACTGCCATTTCAAAAGCAATTTCTCCCAAAACTTTTCCCCTTTGACCCCTTTCGCTAGTCTCTATATATACATGGGAATCGCTGCCGCTATGCACTTTCTCTCGCTTTCTCTCCCGCTGAGTTTCTATACCCGAAAAGTCGCCGCGCTCTACAAAGTTCTCCAACTCTAATCTCTCGTGTTAAAGAATTTTCCTGAAAATGCGCATAATTTTTGTCATTTATTTCCTCAATCGAAGCTAAGGTTCCTCTTACATAAAACATGTTTAGCTCAACTATTTCTGTTCACTTTAAACACGTATCCTGGTATTTGAATTTAAATTGATTTTTAACGATGCTACATCGAGTTGCGCTCCAGCTCCTACTAAGCCTCTGGGACTGTCTAAAGAGGCCGTTATTTTTTTCCACTTGTCGATGTTGCGAAATCTCTTCATCGCTCGAGATGAACTGTTGAACTTTAATAAGTAGATACTTGACAAGCCGCAATGTCTCCTATATCATCCAAACAATATTGTAAACTAAAGAGTTGTTTTTATTGTTTTAAACATTTAGAAACAGTTGTTTTGGACATTTAGTTACACTTTAAAAGAGTAAATTTCAAATTCGCTATACCATCACCACCGATAACTCCAACAGTATTATATTTATAATAAAAAAAATCAATGATTTTGAGGAGACACAAACGATATTATCAGCACCCCAAATTAAATGAAATGGACATTGTATTCATTGATTGACAGTAATTAATTAGTTGAAAATTGTAAATGTCTTTTCTTTAACAGTGGAGGGGCGGTATAGATGCAAGTATATAGAGGCTGCAAGAGCCCAATGCTATTTAAAGTTTCATCCATTAGCGGTCGAGTATACATAGACGTATACAGGACAGCCATGCAGCCCCTTTATCTTTTTCCAACGATTCCCCGACAAATCAAACGACGAAGGTACACGGTTGCTCGCAAAAAGCCGAACCTTCGCTGCCTCCTCCTCGTTCGCTATCCCCTTGCCTCCCCCCCCGTCGGCGCCCCTTATTCCTCTTCTTCTTTGAAGTCGTCCGCATGCACGAGGCGAAAGAAAGCAGCCAAGTGAGAAGCCGACACCCTCTCTCGTCACCCTCGCACTACTCCAACACAGCCACACTCGCACACTCAGACACACACGCATACACGTATAAGCAAAGACACACAATACATAGCCATAGCCGTAAGCAAGCATAAACCATATACGTATGAAAGAGGCACCCCGCCTTTCTCTCTTTCTCACTTTTAGCGCGTCGCGCGCCTCGCAGGCACAAAGGTGCGTCTTCGTGCCTCCCCGGCCCCTTTTCTCTCCCTCATGTCCCGGCGCAATATTGGAAATACACTTTATCGCGGCCTATATGTCTCGGATATTTGCTACGATCTGAGACTCTGACTCCTTTTTGCTGCCCCCACCCTCTCCCACTCGCATACGCTTCCTCCCTTTCTTATCACGCTCTCTGACGCGAGCCATGTGCGCCATGTGCGCTGCGCGCCTCTGTACCTTTTTTGCTTATGTCCGCGCGGGAGCTATTTTCAAGAGGGTCGACTCGTCGTCGTCGCTATATTCCTTTTTTTAAGAATATTGCATTTTCCTCGTCTTTTATTTCCTTCCTTTATTTTTTTGGAATTATTTCGCGGTGCCGCGCTATGAGCCATAGGAATTTATTTATTGAAAATCCGCATTTGGCTTTTCTGGGGGACGACTTTTCCTCTCAAAAATTCTACCTATCTTGCGCATTTTATTGGAAGATTCTTCAATGGGCCGGTCATGGCTAGATTCTCTTTATTCATTGGCTCAGTACGATGCAAATGTTAGTGATGCACCGATGTATCACTTTTCTGTTCAGCAAGCAAACCTGGAGCATCTGATGTTACGTTGTATTTAATACTTTTGTTACGGAAAGATAGTGTATTTTTAGATTGTAAATGACTATTCTTAATTCGAATGTATTTATTTGTTTATATACACATACATGTACTATAAAATTATAAAAAACGCGTTGCGAACGAAATATTTTATGTTCGTTAGTCACTGTTTTA